>JASFAX010003320.1:0-42860 GCA_030737875.1 Allium sativum | reverse complement strand
ACTTTATATCACTTGGATTAATGATATGAATACAATTACAACAAGATTCTCACTCAATCAATACGTACATTCACTCAATAATCTTTGATAAATGCTCTAAGTAATGATTTGAATGGGATTAAGGTACTGAAATTTGGTTTTCAAGAATACTTGAGTTCTGAGAATGCCAAAAAAGATCCTTCCAAATGTCTCTTGGTGGTGTATTTATAGGTGAAAAATCCTCTTGGAATCGGATCGGTTCGGATCCACGTGGCATCCATCCCATCACTTTCGGGTTCGGATGGATTCTGGTGATGACAACACATCTGGTTAGTGGCATACATGGGTAGATCATGCGTATAACCGCCCTGAATATCAAGGGAACGTGGGAGCGAGTGTTGTTGCAGTTTTTGATTCGGATCGGATTGGCTGGTTAAAAAGGGGGGTCGGATCAGCCTTGTCTCTTCCGATCCGGTCCGGCGTGCATCCTGTCTTTCCTTGCTTTGTGTTGGTTTGCTTCTACCCAGAGAATTCCATTCCGATCCGGTTATCTGGCAGGGTGCTCTTCATTGTTTGAGTCTTTAACTTTGTGTATCCTAGTTCACAAAGTAGGCTAATGCTTGTCATGCCTTTCGGCTTGACAAACGCACCTGTCTATTTCGTTGAGTTGGACGTTCAGGGAGTTCCTTAATAAATTTGTAGTGGTCTTCATGGACGACATTTTGATCTTCTCGAAAAATGAGGAAGTGCATGATTTGCATTTAAGGGAAGTCATGGATACTCTTCGTGCACACCAACTGAAAGCAAAATTCTCCAAATGCCATTTTTGGAGAGAAGAAGTAAGGTTTCTTGGACATGTGGTGTCCAAAGAGGGGATAGATGTGGATCCCGCAAAAGTAGCTGCGGTGCAAGATTGGATGGTCCCTCAGAACACAACCGAAGTACGAAGTTTTCTTGGGCTAGCAGGCTTTTACAGAAAGTTCATTAAAGACTTTGCGAAGATCTCAGCACCACTTACAAGATTGACGAAGAAGAACCTAACTTTTGCTTAGGATTTGGATTGCAATATTGCTTTCTAACGACTAAAAAGGGCTCTGACAACAGCCCCAGTTCTGACATTGCCTGATGGGAGTAAGATGTTTACATTATACACAAACGCATGCAGAACAAGATTGGGCACTGTCTTGATGCAAGAGGGCAAAATAGTTTGTTATGGAGGAAGGCAGTTGAAGGTACATGAGAAGAACTACCCAACTCATGATTTGGAGCTAGTTGCCATTGTTTTCGCTCTTATGTCATGGCATCATTACCTACTAGGAGAAAGGTTTGAATTGTTTACTGACCATAAATCGTTAAAGTACCTTTTCTCACAGAAAGATCTTAACTTGAGACAACAAAAGTGGATGGAATTTCTGGCCTCATACGATTTTGAGATTGCTTATACCCCTGGTAAGGGTGATGGTGTAGCAGATGACTTGAGTAGGAAAAAGCTGACCCTAAGTCCTCTCTTTGTAGAAAGGCAAAGCTTGGAGTACATAGCAAACTTTGACTTTAGACCTTCCTTTGAGTTTGTACCTGGGTTGTCATCAACACTAGAGGTGTGGCCTATGATTTTGGACTCAATAGGAACCGCGCAACGTGAAGACCCTCAGCTAGTTGATGTGATGGATAAGCTAATGAGAGGTGAGACTTCTAGTCACCTCAATAGATACTCCATCGATGACATGGGTTAGTTGAGATGGGATGGAAGACTATGCATCCCACAAGCAAGAGATTTGGTGAAAACCGTTCTCGAAGAAGCACACCATTCTAAATTGACCATTCACCCAGGTGGGTACAAGATGTATAAAGACATAAAAAGGGTTTTCTTTTCGAACGACATGAAGAAGGATGTAGCTGAGTTTGTCTCTAAATGGTTGATATGCCAATAGGTCAAAGCAAAGCAGAAGAAGCCTGGTGGTCTGCTTCATCCTCTAGAAGTACCACAGTGGAAATGGGATAGCATTTCGATGGACTTTATTGATGGGTTTCCTAGGTCAAGAAGGGGCAATACCAGTATTTCGTTAATAGTGGATAGGCTCACTAAAAGCGCTCACTTTATCCCTGTTAAGAGTAGGAGGACTGCCTCATCCTTAGCATCCATTTATCTTAAAGAGGTTGTTCGACTACATGGAATACCCTCTAGCATAGTAAGTGATCGAGATCCTATCTTTACGAGCGAGTTTTGGAAGAGTTTGCAGGAAGGTGTAGGCACACAGCTATGCTTAAGCACTGCCTATCACCCTCAAACCGTTGGTCATACGGAAAGGGTGAACAGAGTATTAGAAGATCTTTTGAGATTGCGCATTCTTAATTTTGGAGGGACATGGGAGGATCATCTTCCTTCGGTGGAATTCGCATACAACAATAGCTACCAAGCCACCATAGGCATGGCATCCTTCAAGGCTTTATATGGAAGACCATGCCGATCACCAACCTATTGGTGGGAGTCTACAGACAAGCTCGTACTTGGTCCAGACATGATTAGAGAAACTTCAGAGAAAGTGGACTTGATACAAAGACGAATGAAGACTGCACAAGATAAAGAGAAGTCCTATGCTGATAAAAGAAGGACCGACCTTGAGTTTGAGGTTGGAGACAGGGTTTTCCTTAAAGTTTCTCCTTTGAGGAATGTCGTTCGTTTTGGGTCTACGGGAAAATTGGCATCAAGATTTGTAGGGCCATTTCCTATCATTGAATGGATTGGGAAGATGGCTTATAGAGTAGAGCTGCCCAAAAGATTGGCTGGAGTTCATAACATTTTTCATTTCTCTCATCTACGAAAGTGCTTACATGAGTCTGCGGAAGTTGTGGAGCCAAACATACTAAAGGAAGTAGAAGTGGAACGAGAAGCGACGGTGAGGAGAATTCCAACTCGTATCTTAGGAACAGAAGTCAAAAAGCTACGCAACCGTGAAGTCAACCTTGTTAAAGTTCAATGGAGTGATGCTGAGGAAGATGCGACTTGGGAGACTGAGGACAAAATACGCGCAGCCTACCCTTTTCTTTTTGAGGGTACATCCTTGATCTCTTTTCCATAAGTTTATGCATGCTTATATCTATCTTTTAAGCATATCTCCTCGGTCCTGTTATTGACCCTTATGTAGAAACCAATGGATGTAAACATGTATTTGAAACATGTTATGATTGATGGTTGCAAGTGGTTGCTAGTGGTTGCTCGTGGATGTATATACACAGACATTAGTTACTAGATCGGCACAGTCACTTTCATATTGCATATGCACATATGTATTTGTATATGGATTGAAACTTGATGTGTTATCAAATGGACGTTGCATTTGTATGAATGATTGTGCACTCATGTAGAAAGAATGATTAGGAATAATTGCATACATAATGGACTCATGGCACTATATGATTTGCATTAAGGAGGTCAACTGAATCAGTAGACCGCCAGATTTTGCACTAGATAAGGACGTATACACACACTATGCATAAAGTCATGAAAGCATTAGAAATATGCTTAAGGACAATGGATGCTTGTGTTTGATGCTTGAGTAGATGGACGATTGGATGGTAGGATATACATTCTCCTTAACTTGAAGATTTCGGGGACGAAATCATTTAAGTAGGGGAGAATGTAACACCCCGTATTTTCTATAAACATTAAAGTAATGAATTAAAGAATACTTAATTTTAAAAGTTGAAATTAGGGGAAATGGGCTTTGCCATTGCGTTCGTCTTGGAATTTTGCTTGGGATAGAGTCCGAGTTTGCGTGAATCGGACTCCGCATGAAGAAGTTATGGAATCTAGAAGATTTCAAGTTTAAACAGAAATTAAATATAAATAACAATTAAATTAAAAAGCGGTTTCAAATTCAAAAATTCCGAGAGAAGCGGCTAGGCGGGAAAATTCCCGTCCATAGGGTTCGACTCCCCCCGGGGGGGTCGACATAGGTGTTGACCCCCCAAGAGGGGCGTCGACTGGGGTGTCGACCCCACCCCTGTAGGGGTGGACTCCCTCAGCCAGATCTGGACTGTTTTGTCCAATGAAGTTTTCTAAGTCATTAGGACATATGTGGCGACTTCTGGTTGGCTCTATTTGGTCTGAATGGCTCTGATTTCTCCTGGGATGATGTAACGGCTCTCATTAATCTAAACTTCTATATAAACAACCCTAACCCTCAACCCTAAAACCATATAAAATTGCTCTCTGAAGCCGTCATGCTGTCCATGGCCAAACTAGCGTAGCCTCCATTTTTCTTTAAACTACAAGTCAAGTTAGGAAGTCCCAAATCAAATCAAAACTAGAGAATCAGTAGTCTACATCAAAGGATAGCTTTTCAGTTTCAGAAATCAGATCCCAGAAAACTAGATTTTTCTTTTGTTTGTAAGTTCAGTTATTCTTTAGATTTGAACAAATAAAAGTCATGACTTGTAATGATGCGGAACTAGAACTGTGCCTTGTTGTAAGATAATCGTATTATGATTCATGTTTATCCCTGTAGCAATTCTGAAATCACCTACGCCTACGAGGCTATTGTAATTGACAATTTATCATGTTGTGTATAAATTTGGTGATGAACCTATCATGTTGTATATTAAATTGGTGATAGACTTATCATGTTGTATGTTAAATTGGTGATGAACCTATCATGTTGTATAATAATTTGGCAATGAACCTATCATGTTGTATATAAATTTGGTAATTCCTTATGTTATGTTATATGCAAGATCATAGGCTAAGTCATGTTCATCTATGCTTATATATCTAGATCTACATGCTTAGATGTTTAGATCTATGTTAATTTGATCCAACTCAAATGCAAGTTCTCATTTACATGCTTAATTAAATTTGTGTAGTACTATGCCAAATTTATGTTACACATGCTTAGTTGATCTAAACTGTTTTATGCCGTTGGAATGTTACATGTCCCTTTTCTTTTTCCCTCTTTGTTTATGAGTTAGGCAAATTTGTGAGTCTAACATTCTATGTAATTTATGCGAACGAATAACGGGGGATACATTGGGAAAAATATTAAATTATGTGCTATTGGCATAGGTTGGCTCATAATCATGTAAATGATTTACGGCATGAAATGGTAAAATTTGTATACCTAAGAATTATGGACAAAATTTAGAAGGGTAAATGGGTCATGACTTAAGTTGACATCGTTGGTGGATAATTTACATATAAACATAAATGGTAAATATGTAAATTAATTAAAAGCCGAATATGCCTAACTCGAGGTTAGATTGAGTTATGGTGTAAGACTGCCCGGAACCGCCCGGCATATCCATCAACCATAAAAGTATAGATCTAATGTGAGAGGTTAGCGCATTAAGACCAAAAACCCGAGGTTAGATTGAGTTGCGGTGTAAGACTGTCCGGAACCGCCCGGCACATCCAGCGACCGCAACAATATAGATCTAATGTGAGATATTGGTGCTTTAATGAATGAATTAAAGCTAAGAAACAGGTAGGCTAAGAATGGTAGGGTTAAGTAAATTAAGGAAACACTACCAATACAACATGTTAACTGAACTGATGGGTGGGGTTAGGTTAATTTGAGAACACTTAACCATTTTAACATGTTGATAAGGAAATCCTAGGAACGTGGACCCATTTCAGCAGTAACCGACATAGATGTATCATGGTACTCTGAAATAGGCAGGGTGGGGCACGATTACTGGGCTGATTATAAGAGATCAAAATAACGGCGGGTGGTGCAGTAGTGTAGGTTCCAACGGAATATAGGCGTGCACGTACTTCGACATCGACAAATCAGGCACTGGGCATTAGTAGTACACACTGTGCATCTTGAATTTGTGTCTGGTCGCCACCATAGGAATTGATACACCCCATGGTGGGACCAGCACAGGTATCTACAATCAAGCGGGGCCGAATGATACAAGTCATAAATGCATGCGAGTAGAAGTTGATCGATAAAGGGGATCATTTTATCATGAACACATGGTGCTAGTTGAAACACTTGTTAGTAGGTGTAGAGAAATAGAAATGAGTGCGATAGTATATTCAGTTTATCTAGCCTTATTTATTATTATCTTATTTTTAGGGTATTGTCCTAGGTTCAGTTTATTCATGTCATGATCCTTTTACCAATTTACATGCTAAATAATCACTGGACTTACCAGGCTTATGTCCGACCCGTTTTCTTTCGTCTTCTTGTCTTCCGTTCCTCCCCCCCTCAGGTCCACAGGGAGGGAATACTTCAACTTAGTCCAGACCTTTTCTAGCTTGAAGAAAGTAGACATATTGCTTGGACTCTCTTTTCATGGGCTATGGTTGTGGTTACACTCTTAATTGGGGATTTATGCTGCTTTATTATTGTTTATGCTTCTTTATGTTTTAGTCAAGACAGAGGCTTTACTGTAATGATTTTGGAAGTTGGTTTTTAAGACAGTTGTTGTAATGTTTTGACTAGACCACGTGCTTATGAAATAAAATTTAGTCTTTCCATTGTTTATACGCCTGTCTTGTAAATTACTTGTACCTTTTACCTGTAATACTCCACCAAAGTTAATGCATTCCCTTTGTGAGTGACCTTAACGGAGGTGGGGTGTTTACAGGTGGGGTGTTTCACACACCGCCGTCCACAGACCATGGACGACTTGTTTGTATTGTGGTGTGAAATTGATTGTTGTTGTTCGTGATTGGTTGTGGTTGAAACAAAATTGGTTGTGATTGTGGAAAATTGACAGTGTTGTGAAAATAAACTATATTATGAAAATAAAAGTATAAACCCTTGTATTGCCGCGAGGGCTAGGATATCAGAGGAGCCGTACTACGGACGGTGTCGGTTTTAATTACCCTGCGGTTATAATGATGAAATTTTCTGAAATATTTCATGTGTTGTAAAATGTTCATATATGAAATGAAAATTGTTTGGACAAAATAAAAATTCACATTTTTATTGCATAATAGAAAAATGATCATAGTTGAAAAGAAAATTATGTTTACAATAAAAATTACATTTTTATTGTGTGTATAGAAATTAGAAAAATGATCATAGTTGAAAAGAAAAATATGTTTACAATAAAAATTACATTTTTATTGTGTATATAGAAAATAGAAAAATGATCATAGTTGAAAAAAAAATATGTTTACAATAAAAAATTACATTTTTATTCTGTATATAGAAAATAGAAAATGATCATAATTGAAAAGAAAAATATGTTTACAAGAAAAAATTACATTTTTATTTTGTATATAGAAAAATGATAATTATTTGAAATATAAAATTGTTAAACAATAAAAATCACATTTTCACTATTTATTTAGAATATGCAAACAATTCATTATTGGAAAATATGTTGTAACATTAAAAATTACATTTTTAATGTAAAGATTGATTCATTAAAAAGACTCATTATTGGAAAATATGTTGTAACATTAACAGTTACATTTTTAATGTAAGTAGGAATCATTAACAATATCCATTTTTGATAAAAATGTTTTTACATTAAAAATTACATTTTTAATGTAAGTAAAAATCATCAAAAATATTCGTTGTTTGATGAAAATGTTTTTACATAAAAAATTACATTTCTAATGTATGAATGAGTCATAAAAAAAAGAATTAAGGTTGATGAAAATGTTTTTACATTAAAAATTACATTTTTAATGTGAGAATGAATAATTAAAAGAGTTAAGTTTGATAAAAATGTTGTAACATCAAAAATTACATTTCTAATGTAAATATGACTCATTTAAAATAGTCATTGTTTGATAAAAATGATTAAACATTAAAAATTACATTTTAATGTAAGTATGATTCATTTAAAATATTCATTTTTATGATTAAAATAATGCTAACTATATGTTAGAGGGTGAATGGTGTTGAATCGTTGAACTAGTTATATATATATATATATATATATATATTAAAGTAAAACAAATCGCTCGTGGTAGTTCGTGTTTTGTAATCGTAACTTTAAATGATTATACTGAAAGATCCGACCATCGGATTTTCCCAAAACTGGACCTATTGGGTTTGATTTGGAAAGATCTTTCCAACGATATAAAATTTGCTAAGATCCAATGGTTAAATTTTGATAAAATGTGTAATTCAAAGTTTGATAAAAATAGTGCCAGGGTCGCGCAATGAGATGAAGCGCCGTTTAATTAAAAGTGGTTATTTTTATATAAATAAAAATAGCGATAAATCGTTATAAAATATTATAAACAATATGGAATGAAAAGAATTGTTTTGAATTATATATATTCGCGAATTATTTGAAAAGGCCGAGTTAATTCTCATTTCAAATAATTGATCGACGATTAGAAGTTGAAGATTTGAAGACGGTGGTTGAATACCCGCGATATTCACATCAAATGGACGATTACTGATGCCTTTGATTGGAGTTACTATCTTGAAAGGGTTACTGTGTTAGTTGTTCGGACGTACTTGTTGATTGTCTGGATATGCGAGAGCCTCTCTTCCGTATTGGACATATGGGACGAGGAATAAGGTGTCCCAGTTTCGTTCAGACCGAAAACAGACTTGTAAATGGATGTATGTCTGACATTGGATTTTATTCTGTGTTGATTGATTTCTATTTAATATATATCTGTTTGGTGGCGGAAAATTTATTCTCTTGCTTAACACCCTTCTCTGAGACGTACGAGCTCAGAGGTTATATATTGATAGACATCAGTCGCATGGCATGAATTGTTAGCGTGGCATGCCAAGAAGCAAATAATAAGAGACGACCCCAAACCCCGTACTGATGGCGGCAAGGGTAATCCGTGGAATATAACACAGAAACAGATAATAGCATAACAGAATTAAATAAATACACCAGATAATGCACAATAGAATATACTGGATAAAAGTAATCATCAGAGTTACACAGTATACAGGATCATACTTAGTACAAATACAGTTCAACTATACATATATGTCTACAGCGGAAAACAAACATAATACAATAGGAGCTGAACAGCATAAAAAGAGATAAATGATAGAATCCATCTTCAGCTCCAGCTATCCAGAAAGAACCAGCTAAACCTGAATACAAGGCTGCCCGTGTAGAAAAAGGGGCACCCGAGTTTGAAAGTGAAACAAACTACGAGTCAGTCATGGGACTGGTATGAGAAATCTACTCAACACATTTATAATATGGCTAATCACAGGACTACGCCACTTTCTTGGAACGGGTTTACTCCATTGGATTGCCAGTGCTTTAAAAACAAAATCTTTCTTTTAAACATCGCAATGCTTTTTATAAAAATGAAGCCATTATAAGACTCAGTTTCCATCACACAATGCAACGCAAACCGGAGGATAGAGTTTTACCTTATAATGGCCAAAATATGCTTGATACAAATAAAACAAGAGCATTTGATATTACTACTAGTTTTTATATGTTTTGAAAACAATTTCAAATCATAATTATCAATCATAGACGGCATGGGTACCATATATCATGTCGCCATATATATATACAATCAAAACCGCACGATGTCGTATTTGGAAATTGGATTTCCGTCATGAACCAAGGCAAAAGATAGTCCTTACCGAATTCGAGACAATCTAGCCCATGTCTCAGGCACAGCCGCAACCGTACCTTGGATCGTCAGGGCCGGTCCACACGAAGTGGATTATAATGCCTGAACAATGCGTCCCTCCGCCCTTTGGGGCGTAAATCGGCCAACGAATGACTCCATCGGACCCGGATCGTCCGATCTAACCGAGGCGCCTCGCAACAGCAACAACCACATAAGTCAAACTCGTCAGGGCGTGTAAAACCACTGACGCCACTTCTAGCTAGAAAGAAAACGCACATCCCCCCTGAGGTCCTACTCCCGTTTCTGGTTCATACCGGGGTGTGAGGCTCGCGATTTCACGTTATACACAAAGCTACGCCACGTAGGCGGTGCTTTGATCATCACCACAAGACTTTGCTTTTCAACAGAAGCCCTGATCACTGCATCTTAGCATGCCACACGGGCAATTCACATCGTGCAACTGATGGCTATCAATCACACAGAATAAATTCCAATGTCAGACACACTTTCCATTTGCAAGTCCGTTCTGGGTCTGAACGAAACCGGAGGCACTAAATACCTCGCAAACCCATCGATCACCACGTACGTCTGGACGATCACCACTCATTATCCATATTTCGGGATGCCTCCCAATCAGGACCTCAATTATCATCCAAACGAGGTGAAGATCTCCGGTCTTCGACCACCGTCTTCATCTTCGATTTCTTATCGTCGATTTAGTTATTCAGAATGGGATAAACACGGTCTTTCTGAGAAACTCACGTATATAATAAACAAGTGAAACACTAACATACACACGCATCATTTCAATTCATTAGTCACTAACCGTCAATCAGTAAGAGAACGATTTCCCAAATATTAACCCCGAAGGCCGAAACCAACATCAGATCAACACCCAGGAGACCATTCTACTTAGCCAACCTTCAGTTAATTTCTAAATCACATCCATATCATTTATAATATTTTATAACGATTTATCGTTATTTTTATTTATTTTAAAATAGCCATTTTATTCAAAACGACGCTTCGGGGCATAACGCGACCATGGCGCTGTTTTTCTTCAGATTTGATTTACACATATCTAAAAATCTAACCGTTGGATCTTCACACAATTTACATCATTAGAAAGATCTTTTCAAAACAAATCCAACGGTCCCAGTTTCGGGAAAATCCGACGGTCGGATCTGCCGGTACAATCGTTTGAAGTTTCGATTTCAAAATACGAACTGCAGCTTCGTTATTCGATTAAATATAATTATATTTATATATATATAAATATAATCATTTCTAGTGCTGTTTTTCTTCAGATTTGAATTAAACATTTCAGAAAATCCAACCATTGGATTTTTACGAAGTTGGTGCCGTTGGAAAGATATTTCCAAGGCGAACCCAACGGTTGCGATTTCAGGAAAATCCGATGGTCGGATCTCCCGGTATAAGCGTTTGAAATTACGGTTTCAAAATACAAACTGCAGCGTCGTTATTCGATATATTTTAATTCTATTTATATATATATATATATATATCGATTCTTCGATTTCAAAGCTATATTCTTTTCATACATTTGATAAAAATGATATTTTTATCTAACTGTCTTCTATTTCAACACTTCACTATATTTAACAATTCATGTATATAATAAAAATGTGATTTTTATTGTAAAACAATTCATTTCAAAACACTATTATTTTATATAGTTCATATAGGTGATAAAAATAGGATTTTTATTATAAAACAATTTATTTCAAAAGGAGATTATTTTATATAGTTCATATAGATGATAAAAATAGGATTTTTATTATAAAACAATTTATTTCAAAAGGAGATTATTTTATATAGTTCGTATATATGATAAAAATGTGATTTTTATTATAAAACAATTTATTTCAAAATATGAATACCATTCAACACATGAATTTCAATTCAACGAATGAATATCGATTCAACACATGAAGGTTTTCTATAGTTTCTATATATAGATAAAAATGTGATTTTTATATTTAAAACACGAATACCATTCAACACATGAATTTCTATCCAACGAATGAATATCGACTCAACACATGAAGGTTTTCTATTCAACGAATAAATATAGCTTCAACAAATGAAAATAATTCAAACACATGAATATTATTCAAAATTTCGGCAGCATAACGGCAGGGTAGTTAAAAACAGGACCGTCCCTAGTACAGCTCCTCGCTCTACCTTAAAACCTCGCAGTTTTTGACAATGGGGATCATGCATATAGTTCGCACGCAGGCGACATGTATATATTTATTTCATTTCCACAAACTAATCCTATGTGGTTTCAACCAAATATTTCTCAACCACAAACGGGTATTTTCAACCACAATCAATCAATATCAACCACAAACAATCCCAAACAACCATTCGCTATCAATCAATTTTAACACCAATCACAACCAATAAATATCGTCCATGGTTTGTGGACGAGGGGCGTGTATATATATATATATATATATATATATATATATATATATATATATATAGCAATTCACTTCTATTTCAACACATATATAATTTTTACAACGCATATATAACTTATACGTTGAACGTACAACTTATACAACGCTTATACAAGGGGTGTACAAAGCTTGTATAACTCATACATCGACTATATAATTTATACATCATCGTTTTCCATATCGTTTATAAATTAGAAATCTCACATTGGGTTCCACTCCACCAAAAATAGCAGAAGGCACAGAAAAATATGCGGTCTATTCTAAAATGTAGAAGACGTCCACACGAGTCCACCGTCTCTTGTTTCACTGAATTTCGTCAAGAAACGAAAAAGATATGATTTTTACAGTGAAATCTAAAACCGTAGCGCTTTAAAGTTCTATAGAACAGTTTAATATTAAATCAGCCGTACCTCTCTAAACCTGTTCAGAACTAGGTTTTGATTTTTCTCGACAACCGTTGCACTATAGGACAATCGGCCACTGCCACCTAGAAGAGGAAGGAGAGGTGCGCAGAACGAGGGCAACCTCGTCGAACTCGGTGGTCGGAGGTGATGCTGGCGGCGGTGCAAAGTCAGCGACTTCGGGGCTTCAAAACTCGAAGGACACTCAATGAAAAAAATCCAAACTTGCTATGGATTTGAAGATCTTGACTAGCTCAACAAAATCCTCAGCAGGATGGAGGTCTAATTTTGAGCGGATTGAGAGAAATCGAGGAGAGAAGGGGTTGAATTCATTTCCGCCGCGCGATCTGGAGTGTCGGGGAGAGAGAAGAGGATGAGGCCCAATCATATTTTTTCTTTTATTTATATATTTTTTAAATTTCGAAAATACCCCTTATCTCATACGAACTCTAATCCAAACCCAACGACTGTCGTCCCTAGCGTTTTACCCCCATTCCGAACACAATGGGATATGTTTCGTAGGCCCATTCGACTGTTTCAGTCAGTTTCCATTCAATTTAAAATATATAACATTCAATATTCGATTTGAACGTACATTTCAATTTGCCAGGGCCACAAACTGATTCGAAAAATTCCAGGAAAATAAATCTGGCTATGTTTTGACGATACGGTCCCAACAAAACTAGTTTCGTCGAATTCTGAGACTGTTTGCAAAAAGGCCCATTTCTGGTCGATCCAATTTAACTGTAATTGACCAAAACACGTTTTCCTTTGCCACGCTCACATACTAGCTTCAAAAATTATGAAATTTGAAACCTAGCAATAACTTCACATCCCGGATCCAACAAAAGTGGTTTCGTCGAATTCCGAGGTTGTATGCAAAATGGCTAATTTCACGGGCTATATAAATTCCATAGCGACCTTTCTGAAAATTCATTTGGCCATAACTTTTGCTTTCCTCTATGAAAATTCGATTTTTCAGATTCGTTAGAAAGGAATTCACTAACAGATTTAAATATTTTTGGTTTCACTCAAATCCGTTTTGTTTTGCACCCGGTACAGTCCGACAAAGTTTGAATTCAATTTTTGAAACTACCGCGCCATTTCACGCCTTGTTTATAATTAGAATTAATTATATTCGCTTTCAATTGTCGATTCAAACTCAGTTTTCATTGCTATTATTTATTTTAAATATTTAAAATCCATTATTTTAGCCAATTTAAAAAATTTAAATTGGTTCAAATTTTCCTGGTCGTTACAATCTCCTCTACTTAAAACTTTTCGTCCCCGAAAAGGAACAAAGTTGAAAGTGGTTTGATTAATCAACTCTACGTTCGATCTGGCTTCCATTCTCCAACTTTTCAATTTCTGAGAATTTTCAAATTCTTCAAAAATTTGGCTAACACCCGGAATTTTCGAAAAATTTCGCCATAACCTCCTTTGTACGGGGAGAGGTTTGGAAATTTATTGGGCCGTATTAGGTATTCAATAAATCCTAATAAGCATACACGTATTTATAGTGATATATTCTAGTGTTTACAAGGGAGCGTGTATTGATAATAACTCCAGAGAATAAATTCTCGTCACCCTGTCAATACCTGAGGGAGTGTGTATTTTAAATGCTCCAGAGTATAAATCCTCGTCACCTCGTCCCGTGTGGGAAATAAATAGTCCATGTGCCGTATCTAATAACTAGAGAGACGTGATTATTGTCAACTCCAGACCCGTGTGGGGTTTTTATTAATCTGGCAATTTTAATCGTTACAATTTAAATAGTCCATATCAGTCATCAGTTCAACCTGTAAAATATAGTCATCGCCATACAAGCCTCTCGCTCGTATGATAAATCTTCCACCTCGTCACACAAGCTCCAAATGCTTATGTGGTATATGATGAAGTATGCCTATCTTCTGAAGTATGCCATGTAATGTAGTTCAAAAATAATTGTTACTATCCTATGGCGACATTTATTTTTACACACAGAATAACCAGCACTCCGCATCCAATGGCATTCACAGGAGTTGATATAATAATATTTCGCATCCAACTCATTAAGGTTTACCTATTTGTCGGGCAGGCAAATAAAATCTTTACTCAACATCTAATTCATTTACCTGTTCAAACATATATAATACACATGTATATATTTCTATTTATTTTCTAATCAGTTCAATGTGTGATTTAAATGAATAAACCCTACCATTATTCTATTGTTGATTAAATTAACTATCGTTTCAGTAATTTAATTAATCAAATCTACAATCACACAACACAAACCACAATAAATTTGTTTTTAACCTTTTAAAAATATACTAATCAATTCATACACTCTTTTTAAATTAAGCAGACTATAGAATTAAAAGTGCACATCCATGGAAAGAAAATAACAACAAAGTAGAGAACTGATTGGTAATGCAAAGTATGGTAAATGTACCTTGCACCGGAGTCAATCAGAGATATCCACTCGGCGTCTAGGATAGGCTTTCTGAATGCTCTCCTCAGTTTCCCAAGTACAATCTCGCGGATCTCCACTCCATTGCACTTTGACTAAGTGAACCTTCTTGTTCCTCAGTTCTTTGGTTTCTTTGCCAATGATCTTGAGTGGATGTCTTCTCACAGCTAATTCTGGAGTAATTTCAATATCCTGTTGCGCTGCTTCTTCCACGATCAAGTCGGGATCATGAACGTGCTTTCGAAGTTGAGATATGTGAAATACATCATGAACTCCAGGCAACCAATCAGGCAGTTTGACCCTATAAGCGAGAGTTCCGATCCGTTCCAGAATAGGAAACGGACCAATGAATTTGGGTGCCAACTTTCCAGTCTTACCGAACCGGATAACTCCTCTCATTGGCGATACTTTCAAATATACGTAGTCGCCAACAACAAAGGATATATCTCTTCTTCTCCTATCGGCATAGCTCTTTTGTCGGCTTTGAGCGGCGAGTAATCGCTTCTTAATAAAGTCGACTTTATCGGCAGCTTCTCGAATCATGTCAGGCCCTAACACAAGTCTATTTCCTGGTTCGACCCAACAAGCAGGGGATCGGCACGGTCTACCATACAATGCTTCGAATGGTGACATTGTCAAACTCGCCTGGTAGCTGTTATTATATGAGAATTCAGCCAAATGTAGATGGTCTTATCCGCCGAAATCTAGAACACAAGCCCGCAATAGATCTTCTAGTATACGATTCACCCTCTCAGATTGACCATCTGTCTGAGGATGATAGGCGGTGCTCAAGTTCAACTTCGTTCCCAGCTCTACTTGAAATGCCTCCCAGAATTTGCTAGTAAATATTGTATTTCTATCACTGACTATACTGAGCGGCACTCCATGTAGTCTAACTATTTCCTTGAAGTATATCTGCGCCAGACTCTGAGCAGTTCTGTTTGATCTGACAGGAATGAAATGGGCGGTCTTCGTGAAGCGATCTACGATCACCCAAATACTGTCATTCCTTTTTCTGGATCGGGGCAGACCATCAATGAAATCCATGGAAATATGTTCCCACTTCTAGCCAGGAACGTCTAGCGGTTGTAATAATCCAGCTAGTTTATGTTGGTCGCTTTTGACTAGCTGGCAAGTAGGGCATCGGCTAACATATAAAGAAATGTCCCTCTTCATCGACTTCCACCAGAAATTGCGTTTGATGTCATTATACATTTTGCTTACTCCCGGATGGATACTAAGTTTTGACTTGTGGCATTCATCCAGTACTTCCTTTCGGAGCTCAGCAATGTTAGGGACACAGATTCAACCTTTGAGCCTTAGAATCCCATCATTATCAATTTGAAAACTCGAGGGTTCGCCTTGTTGAATTATCTCCATGATCTTCTGAATGAAGTGATCATCCTTCTGAAGAGAATATATTTTATCTATCAATGAAGTCATGATAATAAAACTGGCGATCATTTCATTCTTTCGGCTTAATGCATCGGCCACAACATTGGATTTCCCTGGAGTGTATATAATTTCAAAGTCATATGCTGCAAGAAACTCCAGTCAACGCTGCTGCCTCAGATTCAAGTCCTTCTGGGTGAACAGATACTTTAACGACTGGTGATCTGTAAACAGTTCAAATCTCTCACCCATAAGATAGTGCCTCCAGATTTTCAAAGCGAATACTATCACCAATAACTCAAGATCATGAGTGACGTAGTTTTTCTCGTGCGGCTTCAACTGACGGCTAGCATAAGCAATCACTTGGCCCCTTTGCAGTAACACTGGGCCAAGGCCTTCTCTAGAAGCATCAGTCCAGACTTTCAATTCCTGATTGCCATCGATGATGGTAAACACTGGAGCAGTCGTTAGTCTTAACTTTAGCTCTTCAAAAGCCTCTTCACTTTCTGGAGTCCATTTGAATTTAGAGTGCTTCTTTGTAAGCTTCGTTAAGTGACCAGATATCTTCGAAAAGTTTTTAACGAACTTCCGGTAATAGCTAGCCAATCCGAGAAAACTGCGGACTTCTGTAGGGGTACTGGGTTGTTTCTAGTTTTGAATAGCTGTGATTTTACTTAGATCCACAGCAATTCCTTCTTTCGATACGACGTGGCCCAGAAATTTGACTTCTTCTTGCCAGAATATACATTTGGATAATTTGGCTTTTAGAACGTTCCTTCTCAGAATTTCTAGGACCTGTTCCAGATGCTTTTCATGTTCGGCCTTTGAATTAGAGAAGATTAGAATATCGTCAATGAAAACTAGAACAAATTTATTCAAAACCCCTCTGAACACCCTATTCATCAGATCGACGAAGTAAGCAGGAGCGTTACATAAGCCGAACGGCATTACTAACCACTCGTAGAATAAGTCGGGACCTCTGAATGCTGTCATTGGAACACACTCTTCGGCAATTCGAAGTTGATGGAAGCCTGTAGCTAGGTCCATCCTTGAGAATACTTGGGCTCCATTCAGACTATCCAATAAATCATCGATCCACGGCAATGGATATTTGTTCTTTATCGTCTGCTTGTTCAAATCACGATAATCCACAAACAGACGTAGAGTACCGTCTGATTTTGGGACAAACACCACTGCTGCTCCCCAATCTGAGAAACTAGGCCTGATCAGGCCCTTCCATACGAGCTGTCATGTTTGATTGTCTAATTCCTCCTTCTCTTTCAAGGACATCCTTCGAATAGCGTGAACTACCGGCCTTGCATTAGGAATTAAAGCAATTTTGAAATCTATTTCTCTCTGCGGAGGTAAGCAAACAACTTCCTCGAACACATCCGCATAGTTCTTGACGACAGGAATATCTTTGATGAGGTCAGGAATATTCTTTGTAACTTCAGGGATATTTTCTATTTGGGCTGGAGAAACATCAAGAGCGGCCCAGAAGTCTTTTCTATTAGCATTCTGACCTTCACAGGGAATGGTTATATAATCACCTGATTTAATCTTCGCCTTTACGACTCTGTCGGCACATTTAACTTCAGCTTCATATTTGGTCAACCAGTCTAAGCCCAAGATAAGATCAAACTCTTTAAAATTCATGACGACCGCGATGGTGGGAAACCGATAACGAGAGAAGGAAACCGGCACTCCACAAACCCAACTGAGATCAATGGAACCCCCAACCGGATTCTGGACAGTCATTGGTTCCTTGAGCTTCTTCAAATTCAAATCCAGCTTCTTAGCTGCATTCTTGGCAATCAAGCTTCGTGACGCACCTGTGTCAAATAGTACTTTAACAGGAATGTCTTTGACAGTAAGCGTGCCTTCTAAAACATCTGGCCTTTCTTGAGCAGACGAAGATGTAGGCTCTTCGGCTATTTCATTTACCTGAGCTTCTTTGCTTGTCTTTAACAGCCGGCACTCTTGTTTTACATGACCAAACCGATGGCATTGATTGCATCTTTTACTTTCCTGGAGCTTCTTGCCGGATTTAAACCCATCATTCTTTTGTTTCTTCAGAGATTTGCATTTTCCTTGCAAATGTCCTTGCTTATGGCAGTTATTGCATATGGTAGTCGTTGTTGGTTCTTTTCCAGATCTGGCCCTTTTCCGATTGACTTTGGGCTTGTTACAGACCTCAGACATCGTACTGGCCTCCGGACGATCAGTTTCAGACTCAACTTTCTTACTAGAGCTGACCTCTTCTTCATAAGGCAACATACCTTTCTTGTCGAGATCTTCATACTGGTAAGCCATGTATATCATTTCAGAAAAGGGGAGCTTCACATTCCTCATTACACTGTTCTGATATTTTCTTTGCAGGCCATAAATAAATCTCAGATTCTTCCTCTTTGGATCTTGAATCAGATGAGGAGCAAAGTGAGAAAGTTCATTGAATTTCTTATGATATTCTGGGATGGTCATATCACCTTGTATCAAATAAGAAAATTCATCACATAATCGCTCGGTTGCTTCGGGAGGAGTAAATCTTTCTAAGAAAATCACTTTGAATCTGTCCCAGGTGATATCACCTTCTCGATTATCTTTAATAACTGAATCCCACCAAAACAAAGCTTCTTCTTTGAGTGCCCAAGACGCCATTAATCTTTTCTGATCGTCTCTCAGCTTTAAACCCTCAAAGATTTTCTCTGTAGAACAAATCCAAGATTGTGTTTCCATAATGGACTCTTTGCCTAAGAATGGCGATCCACCCAGATTTCGAAATCTTTTGAATAGAACTTCTATATCTGATTCTGGCTATGGGAGCACAACTGGCTCATTAGCTGGTCGAGCCATACGATTATTTCTTCTGTTCCTGTCACTCATTTTCTAGTGTGTCTGCAATTAGCAGACAAAGTGTCAGATCAACAGAAAAGATATTTCAAAATATAGAAACATATACTTCAAATGTAAATGTGTCTATCGAGGTGTAATTTCATTCTGCTTTACTTATACTAGGATATTACTGATCCTATCTGTATAGAGTTACCCGTCCTAGAACACTACTGGTTCTATTTCTGACGAGTTCGTTCATATGTTATATTCCAGAACTAAGCTTAACCAAAGCTCTGATACCAAATGAGACGACCTCAAACCCCGTACTGACGGAGGCAAGGGTAATCCGTGAAATATAACACAGAAACAGATAATAGCAGAACAGAATTAAATAAATACACCAGATAATGCACAATAGAATATACTGGATAAAATTAATCATCAGAGTTACACAGTATACAGGATCATACTTAGTACAAATACAGTTCAACTATACATATATGTCTACAGCGGATAACAAACATAATGTACAATAGGAGCTGAACAGCATAAAAAGAGATAAATGATAGAATCCATCTTCAGCTCCAGCTATCCAAAAAGAACCAGCTAAACCTGAATACAAGGCTGCCCGTGTAGAAAAAGGGGCACCCGAGTTTGAAAGTGAAACAAACTATGAGTCAGTCATGGGACTGGTATGAGAAATCTACTTAACACATTTATAATATGGCTAATCACAGGACCACGCCACTTTCGTGGAACGGGTTTACTCCATTGGATTGTCAGTGCTTTAAAAACAAAATCTTTCTTTTAAACATCGCAATGCTTTTTATAAAAATGAAGCCATTATAAGACTCAGTTCCCATCACACAATGCAACGCAAACCGGAGGATAGAGTTTTACCTTATAATGGCCAAAATATGCTTGATACGAATAAAACAAGAGCATTTGATATTACTTCTAGTGTTTATATGTTTTGAAAACAATTTCAAATCATAATTATCAATCATAGACAGCATGGGTACCATATATCATGTCGCTATATATATATACAATCAAAACCGCACGATGTCGTATTTGGAAATTGGATTTCCGTCATGAACCAAGGCAAAAGATAGTCCTTACCGAATTCGAGACAATCTAGCCCATGTCTCAGGCACAGCCGCAACCGTACCTTGGATCGTCAGGGCCGGTCCACACGAAGTGGATTATAATGCCTGAACAATGCGTCCCTCCGCCCTTTGGGGCGTAAATGAGCCAACGAATGATTCCATCAGACCCGGATCGTCTGATCTAACTGAGGCGCCTCGCAACAGCAATAACCACATAAGTCAAACTCGTCAGGGCGTGTAAAACCACTAACGCTACTTCTAGCTAGAAAGAAAACGCACGTCCCCCCTGAGGTCCTGCTCCCGTTTCTGGTTCATACCGGGGTGTGAGGCTCGCGATTTCACGTTATACACAAAGCTACGCCACATAGGCGGTGCTTTGATCATCCCCACAAGACTTTGCTTTTCAACAGAAGCCCTGATCACTGCATCTTAGCATGCCACACAGGCAATTCACACCGTGCAACTGATGGCTATCAATCACACAGAATAAATTCCAATGTCAGACACACTTTCCATTTGCATGTATGTTCTGGGTCTAAACGAAACCGGAGGCACTAAATACCTCGCAAACCCATCGATCACCACATACGTCTGGACGATCACCACTCATTATCCATATTTCGAGATGCATCCCAATCAGGACCTCGGTTATCATCCAAACGAGGTGAAGATCTCCGGTCTTCGACCACCGTCTTCATCTTCGATTTCTTATCGTCGATTTAGTTATTCAGAATGGGATAAACCCGGTCTTTCTGAGCAAATCGCGTATATAATAAACAAGTGCAACACTAAGATACACACACATCATTTCAATTCATTAGTCACTAACCGTCAATCAGTAAGAGAACGATTTCCCAAATATTAACCCCAAAGGCTGAAACCAACATCAGATCAACACCCAGGAGACCATTCGACTTAGCCAACCTTCAGTTAATTTCTAAATCACATCCATATCGTTTATAATATTTTATAACGATTTATCGCTATTTTTATTTATTTTAAAATAGCCATTTTATTCAAAATGACGCTTCGCGCCATAACGCGACCATGGCGCTGTTTTTTTTCAGATTTGATTTACACATATCTAAAAATCTTACTATTGGATCTTCACACAATTTACATCATTAGAAAGATCTTTTCAAAACGAATCCAACGGTTCTAGTTTCGGGAAAATCTGACGGTCGGATCTCCCGGTACAATTGTTTGAAGTTTCGATTTCAAAATACGAACTACAGCGTCGTTATTCGATTAAATATAATTATATATATATATATATAATCGTTTCTGGCATTGTTTTTCTCCAGATTTGAATTAAACATTCCAGACAATCCAACCGTTGATTTTTACGAAGGTTGTGCCGTTGGAAAGATATTTCCAAGGCGAACCCAACGGTTGAGATTTCAGGAAAATCCGATGGTCGGATCTCCCGGTATAATCGTTTGAAATCACGGTTTCAAAATACGAACTGCAGCGTCGTTATTCGATATATTTTAATTCTATATATATATATATATATATATATATATCGATTCTTCGATTTCAAAGCTATATTCTTTTCATACATTTGATAAAAATGATATTTTTATCTAACTGTCTTCTATTTCAACACTTCACTATATTTAACAATTCATGTATATAATAAAAATGTGATTTTTATTGTAAAACAATTCATTTCAAAATACTATTATTTTATATAGTTCATATAGGTGTTAAAAATAGGATTTTTATTACAAAACAATTTATTTTAAAAGGAGATTATTTTATATAGTTCATATAGATGATAAAAATGTGATTTTTATTATAAAACAATTTATTTCAAAATATGAATACCATTCAACACATGAATTTCAATTCAACGAATGAATATCGATTCAACACATGAAGGTTTTCTATAGTTTCTATATATAGATAAAAATGTGATTTTTATATTTAAAACACGAATACCATTCAACACATGAATTTCTATCCAACGAATGAATATCGACTCAACACATGAAGGTTTTCTATTCAACGAATAAATATAGTTTCAACAAATGAAAATAATTCAAACACATGAATATTATTCAAAATTTCGGCAGCATAATGGCAGGGTAGTTAAAACCGGGACCGTCCCTAGTACGACTCCTCGCTCTACCTTAAAACCTCGCGGTTTTTGACAATGGGGATCATGCATCTAGTTCGCACGCAGGCGGCATGTATATATTTATTTCATTTCCACAAACTAATCCTATGTGGTTTCAACCAAATATTTCTCAACCACAAACGGGTATTTTTCAACCACAATCAACCAATATCAACCATAAACAATCCCAAACAACCATTCACTATCAATCAATTTTCACACCAATCACAACCAATAAATATCGTCCATGGTTTGTGGACGAGGGGCATATATATATATATATATATAGCAATTCACTTCTATTTCAACACATATATAATTTTTACAACGCATATATAACTTATACGTCGAACGTACAACTTATACAACGCTTATACAAGGGGTGTTCAATGCTTATATAACTCATACATCGACTATATAATTTATACATCGTCGTTTTCCATATCGTTTATAAATTAGAAATCTCACATTGGGTTCCACCACCAAAAATAGCAGAAGGCTCAGAAAAATATGCGGTCTCTTCTAAAATGTAGAAGACGTCCACACGAGTCCACTGTCTCTTGTTTCACTGAATTTCGTCAAAAAACGAAAAAGATATGATTTTTACAGTCAAATCTAAAACCGTAGCGCTTTAAAGTGCTATAGAACAGTTTAATATTAAATCAGTCGTACCTCTCTAAACCTGTTCAGAACTAGGTTTTGATTTTTCTCGACAACCGTTGCACTATAGGACAATTGGCCACTGCCACCTGGAAGAGGAAGGAGAGGCGCGCAGAACGAGGGCAACCTCGTCGAACTCGGTGGTCGGAGGTGATGCTGGCGGCGGCGCAAAGTCGGCGACTTCGGGGCTTCAAAACTCGAAGGACACTCCATGAAAAAATCCAAACTTGCTATGGATTTGAAGATCTTAACTAGCTCTACAAAATCCTCAACATGATGGAGGTCTAATTTTGAGCGGATTGAGAGCAAACGAGGAGAGAAGGGGTTGAGTTCATTTCCGCCGCGCGATCTGGAGTGTCTGGGAGAGAGAAGAGGATGAGGCCCAATCATATTTTTTTCTTTTATTTATATATTTTCAAAATTTCGAAAATACCCCTTATCTCATACGAACTCTAATCCAAACACAATGACTATCATCCCTAGCGTTTTACCCCCATTCCGAACACAATGGGATGTGTTTCGTAGGCCCATTCGACTGTTTCAGTCAGTTTCCATTCAATTTAAAATATATAACATTCAATATTCGATTAGAACGTACATTTCAATTTGCCAGGGCCACAAACTGATTCGAAAAATCCCAGAAAAATAAATCTGGCTATGTTTTGACGATACGGTCCCAACAAAACTAGTTTCGTCGAATTCTGAGACCGTTTGCAAAAAGGCCCATTTCTAGTCGATCCAATTTAACTATAATTGACCAAAACACGTTTTCCTTTGCCACGCTCACATACTAGCTTCAAAAATTATGAAATTTGAAACCTAGCAATAACTTCACATCCCGGATCCAACAAAAGTGGTTTCGTCAAATTCCGAGGTCGTATGCAAAATGGCTAATTTCACGGGTTATATAAATTCCATAGCGACCTTTCTGAAAATTCATTTGGCCATAACTTTTGCTTTCCGCTATGAAAATTCGATTTTTCAGATTCGTTAGAAAGGTATTCACTAACAGATTTAAATATTTTTGGTTTCACTTAAATCCGTTTTGTTTTGCACCCGGTACAGTCCGACAAAGTTTGAATTCAATTTTTGAAACTACCGCGCCATTTCAGGCCTTGTTTATAATTAGAATTAATTATATTCGCTTTCAATTGTCGATTCAAACTCAGTTTTCTTTGCTATTATTTATTTTAAATATTTAAAATCCATTATTTTAGCCAATTTTAAAATTTTAAATTGGTTCAGATTTTCCGGGTCGTTACATAATCAAGGCTTTTGTTGAAAATCAAAGCCTTGTGAATGATGATCAAAGCATAACTTTAATTGGCATAGCTTTGTGTATAGAATTACCTCGCGAGCCTCGCACCCCGGTATGAACCAGAAACTAGAGAAGGATCCTAGGGAGAAAATGCGCTTCTTTCTAGTAGAAGTGGTTTTATGGTATGGAGCCCAAACATTTTTACTTATGTGGATGATGGAAAGCGAGGTACCTCCGATTTGAGTCCCTAGTGGCTCTTGATTTACGCCCCATAGGGCGGGGAAACTTATTGTTCAGGAATTACTAATCCACTAAAGTATTTGTGGAGCAGCCCTGGCGCTCCTAGATGCAGTTACGACTGATCCTAAGACACTAGCTAGAGTGTCTCAAATTCGGTAAGGACGATCCCTTGCCTTGGTTCATGATGGAAATCCAACTTCCAATACGACACCGTGCGGTTTTGATTGTAAAACAAGTGTGGCGACATAGTATATGGTAGTTATGTTGTCTATGATTGATACATTATGATTGAAATTGTTTTTGAAACATATATGCACTAATAATAATATCAAATTGCTTTACACGTATTAAGCATATTTTGGCCATTATAAGGTAAAACTCTATCCTGCAGTTTGCGTTGCATTGTGTGATGGGACTTGAGTCTTATAATGGTTTCATTTTTCTAAAAAGCATTGCGTTGTTTAAATGATTTACTCTGTTTATGCACTGGCAATCCAATGGAGTAAACATGTTCCGCGTTAGCGGCATGGTCCTGTGATTAGCCTTATTAATAGGTTAAGTAAAATTTCTCATACCAGTCCCATGACTGACTCGTAGTTTTTTTCACTTTGCAAACTTGGGTGCCCTCTTTTCCACATGGGCAGCCTTGTATTCAGGTTTTAGCAGACTCATTCTGGATAGCTATTTGAGCTGAAGATGGATCCTATCATTTCTATTATGATGTTCAAACTTCATTTAGTATATTATGTTTAATTCCGCTGTAGACATTTTATATTAAGCTGAAACTGTATTATGTACTAAGTATGAACCTGTTGTGTTGTTTAACTCTGATGTTAATATTATTTCCAGTGTAACTTTGATGTGCTTAATCTTGTGTAATTCTATGATTTTTTTCTGCTGTTATTGTTTATGTGTTATATTCCAACGATTGTCCTTGCTTCCGTGGCATGAGCTTTTTGGGTCATCACAGTTGGTATCAGAGCTAATGGTTAAACTTAGCTCCGGAATATAACATGTTAACGAACTCGTCAGAAATATAATCGGTAGTATTCTAAGATGAATAACTCTTTATAGATAGGATCAATAATGTCCTAGAATGAGTATAGCTGAATAAAATACACCCCTCATAGATTCATTTACATTTAAATATATGTCTCTATGCTTTACAGTATCTTTTCTGTTGGCCTGACTCTTTGTCTTCTATTTGCAGACACGGTAGAAAATGATTGGCAGAAACAGAAGAAGTAATTCTTTGGTTCAGCAACCTAATGAGCCAATTATGCTCCCACAACCAGAACCAGATCTAGAAGTTCTAGTAATGAAGTATCGAAATCTGGGTGGAGTACCATTCGCGGGAAAAGAGTTCGTTATTAAAACACAAGCATGGATGCGTTCTTCTAAGAGAATTTTTGAACGCTTAAAGCTGACAGATTATCAGAAAAGATTACTGGCATCTTGGGCACTCAAAGACAAAGCTTTAATTTGGTGGGAAACTGTTACTAAAGAACATCCAGAAGGTAATATTACCTGAGATAGATTTAAAGAAATGTTCATAGAAAAATTTATTCCTCCAGAAGCAACTGAGCGGCTATATGATGAGTTTTACAATCTGAAACAAGGAGATATGACCATCCAGGAATATCAGAATAAATTCAATGAACTTTCTCGCTTTGTTCAAGAACTAATTCGAGATCCTATCAGGAAGAACCTGAGATTTATCAACGGGCTTCAAAAGAAATACGACGGTAGAGTAATTGCTAATGTGAATCTTCCTTTTTCTAAGATGGTACAAATGACTTATCGCTACGAGTATCTTGATAAGCAAAGTGGATTGGAAGACGAAGACAAAGGCAGTTCTAGCAACAAAAAGAAGTTTGAAACTAACAGTCCTGAGGCAAGTACGCAGCCTGAGGTCGGTAAGAAGCCTAAAGCTGATAAGAAAGGGGTTAAATCTAAGAAGGGACCATTAACGAGAGCAACATGATCTAACTGCAATAGACAAGTACATTTGGCGATAAATTGCAGATCTCTAAAGAAACAAAGAAAGGATGGATCTAAATCCAACAAGAAGTCTTAAGAGACCAGGGAATGCAATCTTTGCCATAAGTCAGGTCATGTAAAGAGAAATTGCCGACTTTTGAAAACTACCAAAGAAGCTCAAGTCAATAATATGACAAATGCTGCAATGCCCTCAGTTAGTCAGGAAAGGCCAGATGTTTTGGAAGGCACCCTTACTGTCAACAATATTCCTATTATAGTATTGTTTGATACGGGTGCGTCACAAAGTTCTATTTCGAGGAATACAGTCTAGAAGATAAATCTAAAATTGAGGGATCTTAAAGATTCGATTAGAGTTCACAATCCGATAGGGGGCTCTCTTGTTTTAGGTTTACATTGTAGAGTGCCTATTTCCTTTTCCCGTTATCGGTTTCCTTTTAATTTGATCGTTATGGATTTTTCTGAATTTGACATCATTCTTGGGCTGGATTGGTTAACGAAATATGAGGCCGAAGTTAAATGTGCCGAAAGAATTAACAAAATTAAAATGAAGCTTGCAAATATTGTTATACCCTGCGTAGGCTCAGATTCAGACAGAAAAGAATTTTAGGCTGCTCTTGAGGTTTCTCCCACTACTATTGAAGATATTCCTGTTGTTATTAATTATGCGGATGTGTTTGAAGAAGTGAATAGCTTACCTCCACGAAGAGAAATTGACTTCAGGATTGATTTAGTTCTAAATGTAAGGCCAGTTGTGCATCTTATTCTGTCATGGAAAGAGAAAGAAGAATTGAGTAATTAAACTAAACAACTTTTGTGGAAAGGTCTGATCAGGCCTAGCTTTTCAAATTGGAGTGCAGCAGTAGTGTTTATTCCAAAGTCAGACGGTACTCTCAGATTGTGTGTGGATTACCGAGATCTCAATTAGCAGACACTAAAGAATAAATATCCATTACCGCGCATTGATGATTTATTAGATCGTTTGAATGGAGCGCAAGTATTTTCTAGAATGGACCTAGCTACAGGTTTCCATCAATTGCGTATTGCTGAAGAATGTGTTCCTTTAATAGCTTTCATAGGTCCAAACATATTTTATGAGTGGTTAGTAGTATCATTCGGCTTATGTAACGCTCATGTTTACTTTCTCGATCTGATGAACAGTATTATGCGATGTATTGAATAAATTTGTACTGTTTCCATTGACGGCATTTTAATCATCTCTAAGTCAACTGTCGAGCATGTGAAGCATTTGAAAGAAGTTATGGAAATTCTGAGAAAGAATGTTTTAAAAGCCAAATTTTGCAAATAAATATTCTGGCAAGAAGAAGTGAAGTTCCTCGGTCATGTGGTATCGAAGGAAGGAATTTCAGTCGATCCAAGTAAGATCATCGCCATTAAAGATTGGAAGCAGCCTAGCATGCCTACTAAAGTCAGAAGTTTTCTAGGATTGGCTGGCTATTATTAGAAATTCATTAAAGATTTTTCGAAGCTATCTTGTCCATTAACAATGCTTAATAAGAAACATACAAAGTTTAATTGGACGCCTGAATGTGAGGCAGCTTTCCAAGAGATGAAATCAAGGTTGACTACTGCTTTAATGTTGACTTTTATTGATGGAAATCAAGATTTGACAGTCTATACAGATGGTTCTCTTGAAGGTGCCGGTGCGGTGTTAATGCAAAGAGGCAAAGTAGTTGCTTATGCTAGCCATCAATTGAAACCGCATGAGAAGAGATACCCTACTCATGATATTGAGTTGTTAGCCATCGCGTTTGCTTTCAAAATATGGAGGCACTATCTTTTGGGTGAGAAGTTCGAATTATATACAGATCATAAGTCATTAAAATATATGTTCACCCAGAAGGACTTGAATTTGAGGCAGCAGCGTTGGTTAGAATTTCTTGCGGCGTACAATCTAGATATTCTATATACTCCAGGGAAAGCCAATGTTGTAGCAGATGCGCTTAGCAGAAAGAATGCCATTATCGCCAATCTCATTATTACGCCTTCATTGATTGATAAAATCTCTTCTCTTCAGAAAGATGATGAATTTAATCAAAGAATTAGTAAAAGAGTTCGGGAAGGCGAACCCTCGAGTTTCCAGATTGATAACAATGGAGTTCTGAGGTTATTAGGCTGAATTTGTGTCTCGAATATTCCTGAGCTCAGAAGGGAAGTGATGGATGAACGTCACAAGCCCAAGCTTAGTATTCATCCAGAGGTGAGTAAGATGTATCATGATCTCAAGTGCACATTCTGGTGGAGATCTATGAAAAGAGTCATTTCCATTTATGTTAGCAGATGTTCTACTTGCCAACAAGTCAAAACCGATCAACAGAAACTCACAGGATTGTTACAACCATTAGAGGTTCCAAATTGGAAGTGGGATCCAATTTTCATGGATTTCACTGATGGCTTGCCCCGAACTAGGAAAGGTAATGACAGTATATAGGTGATCGTAGATTTTTCATGAAGACCGCCCATTTTATTCCTGTCAGATCTACTAGAACAGCTAAAAGTCTAGCGAAAATTTATTATAAAAGAAATTGTCAGACTACATGGAGTTCCCAGTAGCATTGTTAGTGATCGTGATCCGATATTCGCTAGTACATTCTGAGAAACATTCCAAGAGGATCTGGGGACAAAGTTAAATCTGAGCATCGCTTATTATCCTCAAACAGATGGCCAAACTGAGAGGGTGAATCGTATACTAAAAGACTTGTTGCATGCATGTATTCTTGATTTTGGCGGATCGTGGGAAGATCACTTGCATTTGGTTGAGTTTTCATATAATAATAGTTACCAAGCAAGCTTATAGATGTCTCCATTCGAAGCATTGTATGGCAGGCCATGTAGATCTCCTGCATGTTGGGTAGAACCAGGCAATAGACTAGTATAGGGTCTCGACATGATTCGTGAAGCTTCGGATAAATTCGATTTTATTAAGAAGCGACTTCAGACTGCTGAGAGCCGACAGAAGAGCTATGCAGATTCAAGAAGAAGGGATTTAGAATTTTCTGTTAGTGATTATGTATACTTGAGGGTTTCCCCATTGAGAGGAGTAGTTCGTTTCGAGAAGGCCGGGAAGTTGGCGCTGAGGTTCATTGGTCCATTCCCTATACTCGAAAGGATTGGAACTCTCGCTTACATGGTTCAGTTGCCTAACTAGTTGCCAGGGGTACATGATGTATTTCACATGTCTCAACTTTGAAAACATGTACATGATAAAGACTTGATTGTGGAGGAAGCTACATAACAAGATTTGAAGATTAGCCAAGCTTAGCAGTGAGAAGAGAGCTAGTGAAAATTATTAGCAAAGAAACCCGAGTTCTGAGAAACAAAAGAATTCATTTAGTCAAAGTGCAGTGGAGAGGAGATCCTAGAGACTGTACATGGGAGACCGAAGATAGCGTTAAGTAGGCTTATTCCAAGTGCAGAGTGGACATCTCTGATTAGCTCTGGTGCAAGGTACATTTACAATGTTTTGCATTTCCATTTTGTTTCCTACTTTACTATTGTTTCCTTTTCGGAGACGAAAAGTTTTTAAGTGGGCGAGATTGTAACAACCCGAAAAATCTGAACCAATTTAAAAAAAATTATTTTAGTTATTTTTAAAGAATTTTGAATATTAAAATGATTTATTTTAAATAATAATGATTTAAAATGTATTTAAATCGAAGTTAGAAGGTATATATTTATTTTAATCATAAAAGGAGTTAGAAACGGCGTGGTAGTTTGAAAATTCGATTTCAAATTTCAAATGAATTTACACGATTTAAAATAAATCGGATTTCAGTAAAACCAAAAATATTAAAATTTGTTTAACAATATCTTTCTAACGAATGTGAAAAATCAAGATTTCATAGCGGGATAAAAAGTTATGTCCGGTTTAAAATTAGAAATAGTCCCTATGGAATTTAATATAATATATAGCCCTTATAAACAGCCATTTTGCAAATGACCTCCGTTTTCGACGAAATCATTGTGGTTATATCCAGAATGTCAAATTATTGCAAGACTCCAATTTTCATAATTTTTGGAATTAATATGTGAGCGTGGCAAAAGAAAACGTGTTTTGTCAATTTCAGTTTAATTTGATCGACCAAAAAATGGTCATTTTTCAAACAATCCCCAAATTTGACGAAATTAATGTTGTTAGGACTGCATTGTCAAAACATAGTTAGATTTATTTTTCGGGAATTTTTGGAGTCAGTATGTGCCCCCGGTAAATTAAAATGTACGATCAAATTTAAGAATTAAATGTTTTATATTTTAATTTAAAGAAAAATGGGCTGATGGGACCTAGTCCACTGTGTCCATAATGGGGGTATTTGCCTAGGGACGACAGTCGCTGGGCTTGATTTGGAGTTAATATGGGTTAACGGCCTTTCTGAATTAAAGAATTAAAATATTATAAATATAGTTAAGTAAAATAAAATAAAGAAACCCTAAATTATCTTCAAACCCGTCGCCTCCTATATCAAACGATGGAAATGGCTTCCTCCCTTCTCTACTCAATTTCTCTCAAACCACGCATCTAAATCAATCGAGCCTGTTGAGATTTTTGTAGAGATTTTCACAAGCTTTAATTCCATACCAATTTCAGAATTTATCATCGCGTATTGAACAAGATCTAACGCCCCGAACTCGCGACCTTGGAGCCGCCATCGATCTGCCATCAAGTGGGACCCCACCACCGTCGATCAGAGCGCCTCTCGGAGCTCTATGAGGTGGCATAACCTGATCGTCTTCAAGCGCTTCGGATTTCACGAAAATTCAAACCCTAATTTTGAACAAATCTGGAAAGGTATCGGCTTATCCATATTTAATTGTTTACAACATATAAAAGCGTTGCGAATTCATGTTTATTTCAAAAAAAATCATATCTTTGTCATACGATAACGAAATTCGATGAAACGGGACACATTGGGACCATGGCATCATGCACGACATTCTAGAAGAGGCTGGAGAATTTTTGAAGCTTTCTACAATTTTAGAAGGAATAAAAAGCAATGTGAGATTTTTGTATTCAAAAATAATTGAATAAAATTATATTAGGTTACAGACGGAGTTTAGTAGCTCCCGACACCGTCGTCCACAGACCATGGACGACTTGTTTGTATTGTGGTGTGAAATTGATTGATGTTGTGTGTGATTGATTGTGGTTGAAACAAAATTGGTTGTGATCGTGAAAAATTCACAGTCTTGTGAAAATAAATTGTATTATGAAAATCAAACCCTTGTATCACCGCGAAGCCTAGGATAACAGAGGAGCCGTACTAGGGACGGTGCCAATTTTAATTACCCTGCCGTTATAATGCCGAAATTTTCTGAAATATTTCATGTGTTGTAAAATATTCATATATGAAATGAAAATTGTTTGGACAAAATAAAAATTCACATTTTTATTACATAATAGAAAAATGATCATAGTTGGAAAGAAAAATATGTTTACAACAAAAATTACATTTTTATTGTGTATATAGAAAATAGAAAAATGATCATAGTTGAAAGAAAATTATGTTTATAATAAAAATTACATTTTTATTATGTATATAGAATATATAAAAACGATCATAGTTGAAAAGAAAAATATGTTTACAATAAAAAATTACATTTTTATTGTGTATATAGAAAATAGAAAAATGATCATAGTTGAAAAGAAAAATATGTTTACAATAAAAAATTACATTTTTATTGTGTATATAGAAAAATGATCATTATTTGAAATATAAAATTTGTTAAACAATAAAAATCACATCATCACTATTTATATAGAATATGTAAAAGATTCATTATGGGAAAATATGTTGTAACATTAAAAATTACATTTTTAATGTAAAGAATGATTCATTAAAAAGATTCATTATTGGAAAATATGTTGTAACATTAAAAATTACATTTTTAATGTAAGTAGGAATCATTAACAATATTCATTTTTGATAAAAATGTTTTTACATTAAAATTTACATTTTAATGTAAGTAGGAAACATTAAAAATATTCATTGTTTGATGAAAATGTTTTTACATTAAAAATTACATTTCTAATGTATGAATGAGTCATAAAAAAAAAGAGTTAAGGTTGATAAAAATGTTTTTACAATAAAATTACATTTTTAATTAAGAATGAATCATTAAAAGAGTTAAGTTTGATAAAAATGTTGTAACATTAAAAATTATATTTTTAATGTAAATATGATTCATTTAAAATAGTCATTGTTTGATAAAAATTATTAAACATTAAAAATTACATTTTTAATGTAAGTGTTATTCATTTAAAATATTCATTGTTATGATTAAAATAATGCTAACTATATGTTAGATGGTGAATGGTGTTGAAATCGTTGAACGAATTAAATATATAAATATATATTAAAATAAAACGAATCGCGCTCGGTAGTTCGTGATTTGGAATCGTAACATTAAATGATTATACCGAAAGATCCGACCGTCGGATTTTCCCAAAACAGGAACCATTGGGTTCGCTTTGGAAAGATCTTTCCAACGATATAAAATTTTCTAAAATCCAATGGTTAGATTTTGAGAAATGTGTAATTCAAAGTTTGATATAAACAGTGCCAGGGCCGCGTAATGACCATAAGCGTCGTTTAATTAAAAGTGGCTATTTTTATATAAATAAAAATAGCGATAAATCGTCATAAAATATTATAAATGACATGGAATGAAAAGAATTGATTAGAATTATATATATTCGTGAATTATTTGAAAAGGCTGAGTTAATTCTCATTTCAAAAAATTGATCGACGATTAGAAGTTGAAGATTTGAAGACGGTGGTTGAAGACTGGCGATCTTCACATCGAACGGACGACTACTGATGCCTTTGATTTGAGTTGATGCCTTGAAAGGGTTACAATGGTAGTTGTCCGGACGTACTTGTTGATTGTCCAGATATGCGATAGCCTCTCTTCCGTATTGGATATATGGGACGAGGAATAAGGTATCTCTAGTTTCGTTCAGACCCAGAACGGACTTGTAAATGGATGTATGTCTGACATTGGATTTTATTATGTGTTGATTGATTTATATTTAATATATGTCTGTTTGGTGGTAGAGAATTTATTCCTTGCTTAACACCCTTCTCTGAGACGTACGAGCTCAGAGGTTATATATTTATAGACATCAGTCGCATGGCATGAATTGTCAGTGCAGCATACCAAGATGCAAATGATCAAGACTTTTGTTGAAAAGCAGAGCCTTGTGGATGATGATCAAAGCACAACTTTAATTGGCATAGCCTTGTGTATAACTTTACTTCGCGAGCCTTGCACCCTAGTATGAACCAGAAACAGAAGAAGAACCCTAGGAAGAACGTGTGTTTCTTTCTAGCTAGAAGTGGTGTCATAGTATGGATCCCAGACATTTTTACTTATGTGCATGATGGAAAGCGAGGTACCTCGGATTTGAGTCCCTAGTGGCTCTTAATTTCCGCCCCATAGGGCGGGGAAACGTATTGTTCAGGAGTTATTAATCCACTAAAGTATTTGTGGACCGGCCCTGACGCTCCTAGGTGCATTTGCGACTGATCCTGAGGCACGGGCTAGAGTGCCTCGAATTTGGTAAGGACGATCCCTTGCCTTGTCTCATGATGGAAACCCAACTTCCAATACGACACCGTGAGGTTTTGATTGTAAAACAAGTATGGCGACATAGTATATTGTAACTATGTCGTCTATGATTGATACATTATATCTGAAATTGTTTTTGAAACATATATGCACTAATAATAATAATATCAAATTGCTTTACGTGTATCAAGCATATTTTGGCCATTATAAGGTAAAACTTTATCCTCTGGTTTGCGTTGCATTGTGTGATGGGACTAGAGTCTTATAATGGTTTTGTTTTTTTAAAAAGCATTGCGTTGTTTAAATGATTTACTTTGTTTATGCACTGGCAATCCAATGGAGTAAACCCGTTCCGCGTTAGTGGCATGGTCTTGTGATTAGCCTTATTATTAAATAGGTTAAGTAAGATTTCTCATACTAGTCCCATGACTATCTCGTAGTTTGTTTCACTTCGCAAACTCGGGTGCCCTCTTTTCTACACGGGCAGCCTTGTATTTAGGTTTTAGCAGACTCATTCTGGATAGCTATGGAGCTGAAGATGGATCCTATCATTTCTATTATGTTGTTCAGAATTTATTTAGTATATTATGTTTATTTCCGCTGCAAACATTTTATATTAAGCTGAAACTGTATTATGTACTAAGTATGATCCTGTTATGCTGTGTAACTCTGATGTTAATATTATTTCCAGTGTAACCAATATAAGAAATTTGACCTTTACTTACCAATATTTTATATACTAGTAGATATGGGTAGGTAAAGAGAACATTTATCTACCAATATTCAATGGTAGAAATTTATTGGTAGGTAAATATTGTCAATGTTATAAAATTGTTAAGGGATGATTATCTATCAATAATTATAGGTAGGTAAAATGTATTATCTACACATATATAGAAGGGGTATTTTTTCGATTAGCCCCTACATTTTTCTCATATCATTTTAAACATTCAATAAAAATAATGCTAAGTCGTGTGATGATGTGTCAAAAAAGTATGTTCTAGCATTTTTTTGAATTGAAGATTTCATTTACATATCTTAGCACTATTTTTTGTAAAATCATTTCTTTATTAATTATTAATGATTATTTTGAAATAAGAAATAATTAACAATTAGTAAATTGATAAACAATAATTAAATTGTAAATAATTAATATTAAATAATCATTCATTAATAACTTATCATACATTGTTAGTTTTTTCCAAACAATTGATTAACTTTAAATTTTTCTAAAATGTTTCACAATTTCACGCTAATAGGACATCATTTGAAATGACTAAAACATATTTTCTCTAGTTTATTGCAGAGACAATATATACCATCCTCTCCGGCTATAAATTTAACAACTTATTTTAATTTAAATATAACGGTACAAATCTCAATCCACGTGATCTCTTTTGTGACCTCAATCCATGTAGTCTCTTTTGATTGGCCATAGTGTAAACCATAAAAACTACCGCTACAAATAAATACCAATCTTCTTGATGACAACTATTTATTATAATTGCTATGTTTACATCCCTTTCTAAAAAAGCGATGCATTCTTACATTAAAACTTAATTGATTTTCTTCTCTTTCTAAAAACATGTTATATGAAATACCCCAATAACTATATTTTTCACCTTTTTATTCACACATGAATCTGCACAATAACAACAAAATAACAAAATAATAATCATGTGGGCATCTGATAATTTTGCATCTGTTTATTTTGCAGGCCAAATTAGTATATTTTCTAACACCAACTCTAAAATAAACATCCAAATCAATTACATTCATGCATATACAAGTAGATTCAATGATATAAGAAAGAGATTTATGCATATAAGGGAATTATTTACATTCTCGTATATCCTCTTATTCTTCTTTTCTTTTATTCTTTGTCATTCTTACACATGATATTTGGATAATATAATATACATTCAATTCCATTTTAATATTAGATCTATATTTACAAACATATTAATCGGTTCCATCTTGTTTGTGTGTATGTGTGTGTATATATATATGTGTGCGTGTGTGTATATATCAAGAGTTTGTGTTAATTAACATATGTCTTTTTCGTTAATTCCTTTTACATTTATTTCGTACTTGTTTTGTTAAAACATGGTTGACATTAGCCTTGCTTAACGTTTGTGTCAATTTATCAAGAGTTAATATTTAGCGTTTGTATGAAATAAATGGTAACAAATTAACGTTGATTAAATTGTACATTGTAGACTCCATACTTGATATAAATGGCAACATAGTAATGTATATGTTAATTTATTTCGTACTTGTATAAATTAATTGTAGAACGTTAATTTATACATGGTAGCATTTCTAAATAGTAACATTTGTATAAATTTATTTATTTAATAAATGGTTAACATACATGGTAGCATGTTAATTTACGTTAATTTATGTAACAACCCGGAAAATCTAAGCCAATTTAAAAATTTTATTTTGCCAATTTTAATGAATTTTGAATATTTAAAATGATTATTTTAAATAATAACGACGAGAAATTATTTTGAGTAGAATTAGAACGTGTATATTTATTTGAATCGATGTTAAAATATAAATATTTATTTTAATTATAAAAGTAATTGGAAATGGCGCGGTAGTTTGAAAATTCGATTTCAAATGAATGTACAGGATTCAAAATAAACCAGATTTTAGCAAAACCAAAAATATTAGAATCTAATTGAAAATATCTTTCCAACGAATCCAAAAAATCAAAATCTCGTAGCGGGAATAAAAAGTTATGCCTAGTTGAAAATTCAGAATAGTCGCTATGGAATTTTGGCCCTTAAAAATGAAATTTTTGCAAACGACCTCCATTTTCGACGAAACCGCTTTTTTTGGATCCGGGATGTCAAATTATTGCTAGATTCCAAAAATCATAATTTTTTGAATCAATATGTGAGTGTGGCAAAAGAAAACGTGTTTTGTCGGTTTTAGTCAATTTGGATCGACTAGAAAATGGACATTTTTCAAACGGTCTCCAAATTTGATGAAATTAGTTTTGTTAGGACCGTATCGTCATTACGAAGCTAGAAATAATTTTTCTGGAATTTTCAGAGTCAGTTTGTGGCCCCAGTAAATTGAAATGTACGTTTGAATTGAATATATATAGATTTATATTTTTATCTAAGCGAAAACTGATCGTAACGATCGAATTGGCTTACGGGACATATCCCATTGTGTTCGGAATGGGGTAATTAGCTAGGGGGACAATCATTGGGTCTTGTTCGGAGTTCAAATGAAAAGTCAAATTTAATGGAGAAAATAATATTAAATTAATATAATTAAACTTTATAAAACCCCCCGCCTTATATTTCCCTTTCCCTCTTCTCTCTCCCCTCACTTCGAACCCGTAAGTTTTAAATAAAAAATGGAAAAAAAACACTGCCGATCTCGACTTCCACGCCACCGCACCTCATCGCCGCCGACCCCAACGCCACCGCGCCCTCCTCCAGTCGCGCTTCTCTTTCCTCTCCCTCCTCTTTACTTTCTTAAACCCGCAAGCCCCCTCAAATCCGCATAACCCTAGCCGCCTCTAGCCATTAACTCCGACTGCCGTGCCTCCTCCAGCGCTGCAAGCTCTTGCGCTGCCATCCCCTCTCCTCTCACTCCCAAATTCCAACAGTAAGCATTTATTTTAAGTAATTTGTTAGTGGAATTGAAATGCACTGTGGTTAAAATCAGTTTTTTTATAGTGGAATGTAAAGTTGCAATTTTTATAGACATGAAAGGTATGATTTTTATCATAGGTAAAAAAAAATTAGATTTTTAATGTAGGTAAAAAAATTAGATTTTTAAAGAATATAAAAATTAGATTTTTATTATCACGGTAGAATATAAAAATGTGATTTTTATATATGTAGCGAATTAAAAATATGATTTTTATATTATAGGAATAATAAAAATATGTTTTTTTATACTTATAGAGAATTAAAAATATGATTTTTATATTATAGGAATAATAAAAATATGATTTTTATACTTATAGCAAATAAAAAATATGACTTTTATATTATAGAAATAATAAAAATATGATTTTTATATTATATAGATAATAAAGATTTGATTTTTATCTATATGGTAGCAGCATGAAAATGTGATTTTTTATCTAGGTGGCGTTGTTATAAAAATATAAAATTATTTTTAGAAAGATAAAAATATAATTTTTAGCCTATGTATGTCATTTATAAAATAATCATAAAAAGAAATAATTATTGATTGGTTAAAAATATATTTTTTAACGTAGGTTTACTACATAGATTGACAATCAAAGCACGGCGGAGTGGAACCCAAAGGTGAGAACTTCTCACTTTTATTTTATTTTTATAGTTAAAATATATACAAGGATGCAGACGGTGCGTAGCAGCACCAGACACCCGTCGTCCACAGACCATGGACGACTTGTTTGTTTGTTTGATTGTGTTGTGAAAATTGATTGTGTGATGTGGAATGGAATAAATATTTTATAGTTAAAAATATAATTTTTAACGTGTATATAAATAAAATAAATATTTATAAACAAATCGAAAGATTTTTTTATGTACACACATTGGACTAATATTGATTGGAACGATAAATTTCACACATCGCCTAACTGCACAAATAAATCTGTGTTTGTTGTTTGAAAACCCCACACGGGTATTAGGATGATATATGACATACACTAGTCCCAATAATTAGATGTATGTCGATCGATTGATTGACAGGCTGTTGTAAGCGTTAAATATTTATATTCGATGTTTATGTAGTGTAGAATGCACTTTGGATGATGGTTGACTGTGTTTGATTGTTGTTGCATACATGTGTGTATGAAATCCATATATATCAAATTATATGGTAATTGACTGTGTCTGATTCCAGTTCAGAAAGAATGAATATTTTAAAATAACGATTATTTTAAAATAATGAATATTTTGAAATAATATTCTATAAAATATCAAAATCTAACTTTGATGTCCGATTTGGGATGGACACGAATATATTTAAATATATGAAGCCGTGTTGATTAGATTTACGCCATTTGAACGTGAACAATATTTATATCGATTTTATTCATTTCTATAATGAATATCGAAAAGGAATTGATTTCAAAATCTAATGTTTTGAAAATACTATCCTTTATATATCGTTGATATGGAATATTCAATTTTGATTTGAAATTGAATATGAAGTTGAAATCATTTTGAAAACAAATTTAAAACGATTTATAAAATACGTTTTAAATGGAAATTGTAACACCCCACCTCCGCTAGGGTCACTCACAAAGGGAATGCACTAGCTTTGGTGAAGTATTATCGAGGTAAACATGCACAGAAAATATTACAAGACAGAACGTATATAAAACAGCGGAAGTAAAACAAATTTCATTACCTTATAAAATAAGGTCTAAAGCCTTTTTCATCAGAATACATCAAAACCTGCCTTGCAATAGTAAAGAAGCATAAAACCTTTTCATAAATTATTCCCCAAAATAAAGCGGTGAAGCAGCCATAGCCAAGAGAAGACCAAGCTATACATGATGACCTTCAAGCATAAGAGATCCGAACTAAACAACAGCATTTCCTCCCTGAAAACCTGGGGGGGGGGGACGGAAGACAAAGAGGCGAAAGAAAACGTTGTCAGTCATAAAGACTGGTAAGTCCTATCTACTTCCAGCATAAAAACAGGTAAAGGTAACATGACATGCATAAACTGAAAGTAAACATAAGGATGATGACAAGATAGATAAGCTAGACCACGATAACAGGATGAACCACTGTATCAAGATAAACTAAGGTATCACATTGTCAGGTTTCTATCATGTATATTTGCTCTGCACCTCTCGTACTAGTATCCCAACCCGCGTCATGTATTAACTATGAATGTCCCTCGCCCAATGTCATGTAATGGTTCATGTCAACCTAATATATAGCATATGTAGGTTTTCCCAACTCGTATGCTTATTTCCATGTATAAGTTCAGTCCTTTGCCGTAGGCCGTACGGGCTTTCCCATGTAAATCTATACCACCTCAACGTAGTACCATTTTATCCTTGAAGTTGTTTTGGACTGCTACCCTTGATCTGGTTATGTTTTCTTACCATGAACTATCGCGTGTTCACTTAGGATTTATGCCACCTAGGACCACTAGGGATTATGCTACCTAATAAGCGTTTCTGTGTCTCGGTTTGGGTTCAAGCCACCTAGGGCCACTAGGGATTATGCCACCCGTCAACCACGCCCTTTATCCCACGTATGTATCGTGAATCGTTTTCCATGTCTAGACGCGCAATTATCTCAATGTGCCATCCGAGTTCCGTTCCAGGGCAAATCAAGAAATACAGAACTCGGTCGGGAGCTTTAAGTCGTCTGTCGATGCAGATATCAAGGTCTATTTTTGTATCCGTGGCTATGGTCCCACGTGACCCCTCCCTCAACAACTGAAAGGCAATCCAAGAAAAATCATGTATGAGAACTACATCTCGGCCGCACTATGCCCCACTTACCTATTGGCCAACCTCACCCATAACTCGATAGCAAGTATATGGTCTGTTGGGAGTTCTCTGCCTTTCCGTACGTGCACGATTGACTAAAGATGGTAGGTAGTCGACGACGCGCTATCCAGGGCAAAAATCAAGTATCGTCGACTCCACGCTAATCCATCCCCGTCTTTAGGTTGCTCGCACAACAACCAAGGCATACTCTTGGTTCTTCTACCGCAGACCTTAACCTCTTGTGAGCCCAGGCGGATCATCTGCAACCTCACAGAGGGATACCAAGAGTATCCTCACATCCCCCGAAGCTACCGCTTCATCACCCAGTTCGTTGGAGCCTTTATCTAAGTCAGATAATTCGCTCCTCCACGTGTGTTCAAGCGATGACCTACCGTATCGGGTTACTCATCTATCTGTGAACTGGTCCAATTTCCTTGACTAAGAATTATTACTTAGTTATCCTTAACTAAGGTTTACCACTTAGCTTCTCTTCCCGCTATCCTTGTTAACTACGATTTTCAACCTAGTCCCCCGAGCTAGGGTTTTGTCTAATGGGTTAAGTGTTGTCATTCAAGTTCATGACTTAACCCGCCTACGAATCATGTCAAGATTGGCTAAGTATTTAAGTTCAAGGCTTAGCCCTACAAGTTGGTTAAGTATACCAAGAAGCTCCTGACTTAACCCTACCAAGTCAAATTGGTTAAGTATTTGTTTGTCTTAACCCTATCAGATTATCGTGTTGGATTGATTAAGCATAAATTATCTTAATCCCATCAGATTATCGAGTCGGATTGGTTAAGTATGGGTTAGCTTAACCCCATCCACTAATCATATTACAATGGTTAAGTATATTTAAAAGGTCTTGTGACTTAACCCTATCAGGTCCGCATATTAGATTGGTTAAGTATAGGTTACTTAACCTCATCAAATCACCATGTATAATTGGTTAAGTATAAGTTACTTAACCCCATTAAATTATCATGTTAAGTTGGTTAAGTATTGGTTACATAACCTCGTTGAATTACCAAGTTTAGATTGGTTAAGTGTTTAACTTAACCCCATCGAATTACCGTGTTTAGATTAGTTAAGTGTAGGTTACTTAACCCCATCTAATTACCGTGTTTAGATTAGTTAAGTCTAAGTTACTTAACCCCATCTAATTACCAAGTCGGATTAGTTAAGTGTAAATTACTTAACCCCATCCCATAATTGTCTTATATGGTTAAGTGTCATTAAGAAATCAAGTCCGGTTCCACTTAACCTACCCATTCGTGTCATATCGGTTAAGTGTCATTAGTCAAAATTACTTAACCTTATCATGTGGTATTAATTAAATTAATGCACTCTCAACCTCTCACATTAGACATTGTTGTGGTTACTAGTTAAGCCGGCGGGTCCGGGTAGTTTTACACCACAACCTAGTCTAACCTCGGGTCTTAAGCGCGACATGACCAACTTCTCACATTGGGTCTTATTGTTTGCAACTACTAGTTAAGCCGGTCGGGTCCGGGTAGTTTTATGTTGCAAACTCAACCCAACCTCGAGTTGGTCACTTTCATGTTTAGTCTAGTGTCTTATTACACTTACAACCCACACATGTCTAGTTCAAGTTCCATGTTTTCCTACGTGTCATGACCACATTTAAATGTATCATGAATGTCATGTTCTCATGTAAACCCCATGTCAAGTTTTCGTGTCATATTCACGTTTTTCCTAAGCTACCCAAACGTATTTCCAACCCAAGTGGAAGTGAGTCACATAGTAGGGGTATTATGCCAACATATTGTCCTCAAACAGGCGAGATATCATAAAGGGATTGGCCGCAAACGTGAATATTACCCTAAAGGATTTGGCCTCAAGCATGCATAGTATCATAAGGGAATTTGGCCACAAACATGCATAGTATCATAAGGGAATTTGGCCACAAACATGCATAGTATCGTAAGGGAATTTGGCTACAAACATGCATAGTATCATAAGGGAATTTGGCCACAAACATGCATGATAACATATGGGGTTTGGGTTCATTTACATGCATAAGCCCCAAAGTCAAGTCTTTGCCAATGTTTCACAAGTCAAATGGTTCCTAAAGGTTCATGCTAACATTCCATAGATAAAGATTCAAACTTGCAAGATAAACTAGGTTAAGCATAACATGAGTGGCATGATTAAGTCGCTAAAACTTAGCTCAAGGTCATAGATCATAAAAAGGGGCAAAATTAGGTTCACATAGGCTAGCATACTTATGTTTCATCGCATTTTATTCCATGTCACATTAGAACCACCGTTAGAATCTACAAGTAGCTAGAACTTACATAGCGTGGCAAGAGGGCT
>JASFAX010003319.1:0-42865 GCA_030737875.1 Allium sativum | reverse complement strand
ATATGCATCCACGAGCAACCATTTGCAACCATCAATCATAACATGTTTCAAATACATGTTTACATCCATCGGCTTCTACCTAAGGATCGATGAGACGCCCTAGAGGATATACCCTGAAAGCTAGAAAGTTTGCACAAAATTCCTAGAAATAGAGATCAAGGATGTACCACTTAAGAAAAAGGGTATGATGCGTGTATCTAGTTTTTAGTCTTCTAAGTCGCATCTTCTCTATTTTGTACCTTGTCTAATTAATCTTCACGATTGCGAAGCTTATTTCCAAAACTGTCGTTGATCGGATAGCTGGCTTTTCATTGTTAATTGGTTACATGCGGAAGTCTATCCCACGTTTTAGGGGTAAACTCCTAACCTAATCAAAAACATCTGTGTACTCATGGACTACCCTAACGGATAGCAAATCGTCGATAAATGCATTAAGCGATTCTAGCTAGCTAAGCCTAACTGATTCTTTACACGGAATCTCGAGGGTATTCCTAAGGCAAGTCAAAAGTCTAACTACCCTCCTTTCAGAATTACTAGCCAACCAACCCATGCCTAGAATCAACTCATAGCCAATGGAATCAAAAACATAAGCATTATGCTTAAACTCACCACTTAATATAGTTATTCTCAAATCCTTACAAACCAAAGGTAAACGGACTGAACCACCAATTGGATTTGAGACACTAACGGGATCTTCTACTATACAAGTATTAAGGTGCAGAGACTCAACTATGGAAGTAGATATGAACAAATGCGAAGCGCTAAGATCAAAAGAGTACTAACTGGTTGATCAAAACGAAAAGCTAAACTTTTCCAACAGAGACAATTACTATCTCTCTCTCAGGTATTCTGGTGGTGGAAGCATGTACCCTCCCTTCTGAAAATCATGTTCTTTGTCCTTGCCCTTGTCCTTAATTATATGCCCCATTATGCCATGGAAAAGATACTTCCTCTCGTCTTAGGTTTTATAATTCCTTATTTCTTCGTGAGTCAAGTTTATATCCATGAATTTCTCATCCTTGCGTTGAGCTCCCTAGCCAAACTCCCTCATCCTTATCTTTACCGTCCCTGTGTAATCATATTGACAAGTTTCTCAAAAGCTGCCTCCATCGCAAGGAAAACTTTTCAAAGCTTGAAAGAAAACTAGCTGCAGGTGAAACTACTATGGCTATAGATGGAAGTCGGGCACTACTTTGCCCTTCGATAGGTATCGTAGTCTTATCAAGCCTACGGAACTGTGCCGCGATGAGGTTACCTCCCAGAAAGCCAGGAGCCCTGAAGACTCAAGAAAGAAGGGGACAAGAATTCAAATAGAGGATCAGAAGATAGTGCGTATGGCTTTTGGGGAATATGCCTTTAAAACAAAACTTTTCTTTTGAAAACTTTTCTTTTAAAACTGTTGAAAATATTTTTTTCAAATCTTTTATCTGATTCGGTAACCTTCAACTCTGATACCACGTGTAACACCCCACATCCGTTAGTGTCACTCACAAAGGGAATGCACTAAGTTTTGTGAAGAATTATAGGTAAAAGATGTAGATAAATTACAAGACAGACAAAATTAAAACAGCGAAAAATAAAACTTTACTTTATTGATAAAATAGTTTGTACAACAATTGTTTTCCAATACCAGAGTATCTATCTTACAAAATAAATAAGCATAAAATAACTTTTATATTCCCTAATGTAGTATGAGCCCGCCATAGCAATGAAAAAGTGAATCCAACGAAAACTTTGACTAATCTTCAAGCTTGGAAAGAAAACTGAGCTAGGTAGTAACATTCCCTCCCTGCGAACCTGGGGGGAGGGGAAACGGAAGACAAGAAAACGAAAGAAAACAGAGTCAGACATAAAGTCTGGTAAGTTCAGTAACTTTCAGCATGTAAACAGGTAAAAACAACACAACATGAGTTTAACTGAATACAAGACAATACCATGATGATAGGGCTAACAAGATAACGCAAGATATGCTAAGGCAAGATAAAACTGAATGTACTGGTAAACTGGATCTACCGACAAGATGAATACACTAGTAAACTGAATATGCTTCCATACTTTCTCTGCTTCGCGATTACCCTGTTATTTTGGTTTATATCTCTGCACCACCTAACTAGTGACTCAACTAGTAATATTTATAAAATGATAACGTGCCCCCAATCCCTATAATTGTGGTTTCCTTCAGGCGTACATTTATTATCTATTACCTAGATTTAATCTAGGGTTTTTCTATCGAGTGCTTCCTAGATTCAACTAGGGTTTACCCGACTTATCTAATGCTTCTCGGATTTTAGGGTTTACAGGACCTAGGTCCAACTAGGGATTATGCTACCTATCGAACGATGCCCTTACTCTAGGACACAATACCCAGAGCGGTATATGTTCCTAGACTTTCCCCACGTATGTGTCGTGGATCGTTATCGCTGTCTAGATGCACGTGTCCTCTATATATGCGAACCGAGTCTCATGGCAGGGCAAATTAAGAAACACGGAACTCGGTCGGGAGCACTACAACAAAATGAACCTATTACAACGGTGGAACACCGTTGTAATATACATTTTACGATAGTGGGAAAACCGTTGTGTATTAAGAAGCTGTAATATACTAATATCTTTTACAACTTTTTTACGCTATTGCAACACCGTTGTAAATTGTATATTTTACAACTTTTTTCCACCGTTGTAATAATCTTTATTACAATAGTTATGCACCATTGTAATAAAATCTACTACAACTGTTATGCACCGTTGTGATTGACATTTGGGTTTTTTGAAAAATAAACATCTTTTGCAACTGAAAAAACAATACACTAAATATAGCAATACTCCATAAGCAAATTCGATATTACAGTTATTTGCAAACTAATTTATTAAAATACTCAAATATTCAGTATTACAAATAATAAGTTTTAGACAACATTTCGTACATTATTACATACTTGACCGTTACAAAGCAACTTAGTACAAGTACAAGTTATCCACAAAAAATTGCATATCCTACGGGAGTACACCATCATCCATAATCTACAAGAACTTTTATGTACAAGTTACCTGAATCTTTACACCATCATCCATAATGTCCTTATGTTCCAGTAATACATCTTCATAGTATTTCTTTAACCAACCTTCAATCACTATTTGAATGATATTTTCAGGCTTTAAAACTGAAAAAAGTATAAATGAGTCAACGGTATGAGAAAGGACTTTAATTGGACGTTAACACAGGAAAATGGAAAATTTGTGAAAACTCTTCACTCTTAATTTAGAAAACACTCAAAGGAAATAATATAGATATATACATCATGACAAACAATTATTATAGGTAAGTTTATAACCATTTAAAATAAAATTGGATGGCAAATGAAAACTGAACATAACACAAAGATACACAGTTCGGTTATAGCATTCATAATCCATATAAAATGGTGATTCATACATTCAATTTTACATATTCTACTATAAGCAAAAGATCCAAATCACATCAAGAATGATTTATCCCTTACCAAATTCCATTGCTTGCTACAAAATCCATTATTGTCCGCTAATCTCTATGAATCTAGTTAAATATTAGAAAATAGGCTCCAATCTCGATTCACTGCTTACTCCAAATTTCACTACAAATAAATATTTCATCAAAAGTGCAGCAATCAGAAATCCTCACATCTAAATTAAATATAGGGGACTAGAGGAAAGTAAACTAGTTCGAAAATAAGTATATTTCTAGATCTAGTTTTAACAACCTTTGTTCAATACAACATTAGGTAGGGCGATGAAAAACAACATCAAGTAGCTAAAAAAGATTCAGATCTAGGCAACGTCAGACACTTTATCCAAGAACACACCAAAAAAGTTAGTATCTAAAGGAACATAATAAGAAGCAAAGACAACCATCACCATTCATGTATATCTCAGATTGAATTTAAGCACATGCAGTAATATTACCATACATCTACTGGCAGAATCTCAAGCTTTGCTTCATGCAATTCTCTAATTGAACCAAAAATCAAGCATTGCATTCCTCCTTGTAATCACCTCAGCTTCCCAACTCTTTCCCATTTCAGTCTAAAATTTACCTACAAGAAATATTCATTTTATTTTTAATGAAAATTTTGTCATTTTCTCATGTAATGTATAATTTGTAATACCTGCTATGGAAAAAAAATCATCCAAGACCAACCCATGTTCTGTAAAATGTAAAAGATACAATTAGAAAATGGTTTGATATTTTAAACTATGGAATAGGATGGAAATTATAAATGTACCGTGGTAAGAACCATTATGAAGACACATCAATATCATACTCTAAAGCCTACATAATGATTTCCACTTGAATATTTGGTCAATAATCAGCATTTTGCGAACAAACATATCCAACAAAGTGCATAAATGGCCATTTACTGGCTACTGATGTATGTGAATGTTCATATCTCTTAATTCAACTTCATATTTAAAAACGCCCATATCCACATTTGTGAGCATGCAAAATATTGACCATGACAGTAGGGATTTAAGTGAATATCTATATATTTCTTCAACATAACAAACAAGAAGATAGCAATTTTATCTTAAAACATACAACTGTCCATTGTCTATCTATCTAGACATATGAAATTGAATCCTATAGGCATCACATAACAAGTTAAAATGTTCCTTGCTTTCCTTTTGATAAAATACAAGTTATTTGTACTATTGATTTATATTTCTATTGTGATTGCAGAACCCCTTCCAAACAATAACATTGTACAAGTTAGTTAGAAATTTTAAAAAAAATTACATATGTTTGAAAAGAAATCAGATGTTGCTATTACTTCCAGTACTACAATAATCAAATCTAACATTTACTGCTAGCTGAATTAAAAGAAATTACTGGACATTAACATACTCTGAAATAAATAAAAAATTACTAGAATTTGGCATACTGACCAATGCATCCTAAAATCAATCCAGTAAAACTTAACCAACAACAAACCAAGATTGAAACTTTACATAACTATGAAATCCATTATGGATTAAACAGTGGATGATTAATAGAATGAAAACTCGAAACATTTGTTAGTTCCAAATCTAGCTGTTACTTCTAGTTCATTACAGACTAAACATAAGATAACTAAAAATCATAAATAAAATGTTATTTCCAATTTTAGCAGTTGGTGAGCTTTGTTACGGCCTGTGTACCTTTAGAAACAACTCTTTTGGCAAAATCGACAGACATAATAAGACGAACTGAGGACTGAATCTCGCAATAACTGATTGTTGGTTTCTTATTATACATAGCCAATCAGAAGATTCTTTAGCAAGTTTCTCGAAAATATCATTGATTGTATTCATTGATGTAACATTTTTGCTTGAGATTCTAATACTAGGATGCACTTTTTTAGCAACTGAAAATGTAAATTCTGTAGATTTCTACAGGTTTCGCTTACCTCTTGTTCTTCTTGTCAGCGGTTTGGCTCTTGGCTTCTTGCAAGTTAAGGTTTTCTTGGCACTGTTTGATTTTCTTCTTCAAGCTTCCCTGCGGCCGTCGTCTACTCGATGGATTTCTTTTAAGCTTTTGGACCATGGAAAAATTTAGGGTTTAAGAAAAAGGGTTGGATCTGAGAAATTGGGGAAGAATGTAGTGCGAGAAAGGAACGCGTGTGAAAAGGAAAGCGATAGCGAAGGGGTTGGTATGTAGAAGGACAGAGAAAGGTAATTAGGTTTAGGGTTAAGGGCATGACGGCGGCTGAAGATGTTGTGCGAGAGGAACTTTACTGTGGTGGGATTGGGAATTTAGGGCTGCATAGGCCAGAAAAGCGGTAGTTGAAAATAAAAAATGAACGGCTAGCGGGAAACGAAAATTTAGATGAATTAGGAGCGCAGGAACGTTGTATTTATTAGCAGAAAATTTATTTCTAAATCTAAGGAAAGCTTCTAAATTCACTTTCCATTAATTATTTTATTTAACTGTAGTTACTAATCTTATTAATTAAAGATTTCTTATTAATCATTCGTTATTATAAATTAGTTATTAAATGTAATCTTTGTTATTATTCTCTTCTTCTTAATTATTAATCTCTACTTCTTAACTATTAATAGCAATCATTGATTATTCATGGTTATCATTAATTATTGTACTTTAGTTATTAATTATTTTGCAGTAATTATGTAATATTAACTATATTTTTTAATTATTCTTCTTAATTGCAAAGTATTAAATATTATAGATTGATTATTAATTATTACTTCTTAATTGATTACTAATAGTAATTATTAGTTATTAATTATAAATAATCAATATAAATGTATTAAATATTAATTATTAGTTGTTAATTATATTAAAATATAGTCATATTTTACAATAGTCAAAAAATAAAAGTTGTGATAGGCTTTTATTACAACTGTCAAAATAACACAGTTATTAAAAATAAGTTTATTACAACTTTTCTGGAAAAAAGTTGTAAAAAACACTTAATACAACGGTGCTTTTACCACCGTTTATAAAATCAAAGTTGTAATATGGTGTTTTTTTTGTAGTGGAGCTTTCAGATATCTGCTGATGCAGATGCTAAGGTCTATATTTCCAGCGGCTATGGTCCCACCTGACCCCTCCCTCAACTAATGAAAGGCACACCTTGAAAAAAGAGAACTATACGCAGGCCCCCCTATGCCCCACTAACCTATGGCCATCCGCAACCATAACTAGATAGCAAGTATATGGTCTGTTGGAGTTCTTCGCCTTTCCGCTTCACGTATCTCGATTGACTCAAGATGGTAGGTAGACGACGAGTTGCTATCATAGGGCTACTGGTCTCGCCGAATCATGCTGGTCCATCCTAGTCTTTAGGTTGTCTTATATTGCAACCAAGGCATACCCTTGGTTTTTCTAATGCAGACATTAACCTCTGTGAGCCCAGGTGGATCATTTTCAGCCTCACAAAGGGATACCAAGAGTACCCTCACGTCTCCTCGAAGCCGCGTGCTTCGTACCCCAGTTCGTTGGAGCCTTCTTTAAGATCAGATGGACGTTTTCTCCTTCTCATATTCTACTAAGATTTACTTACTTAGTTCCCTTAACTAAGGTTTACTACTTAGTTTCCCGAACCGCCATTTTCTGAGCTAAGGTTTACAACTTAGTCCTCTTAACTAATGTTTACTACTTAGTTCTTTTTCGCGTAGAGTTGGATTGGTTAAGTGTCATTAGTCTATTCAAGTTAACCTAACCCATTCATTTGTCATGTTAAACTGGTTAAGTGTTATCAGTAGTTCATGTTGAATTAACCCTACCACAAATCAAGCTATATTGGTTAAGTATTTCTTATTACTTAACACCACCCCTTCATCTTGTATTGGTTAAGTGTTCCCTTTAACTTAACACTGCCCATCTGTTTAGTTAACACGTTATAACGGTTAAACCTTTTCTTAACCTTACCCACTTGCCTAGTCAACATGTTATAATGGATATTTATCCCCTACAAGTCTTGTCTTGTTAACAAGTTAAGTTGGCTAAGTGTATTTTACTTAACCACACCTTCTAGTCTAGCTTAACTGTTTCTTAGCTTTAAATTATTCATTTAAAGCACCAACCACTCACATTAGACAGGTATTGTTGCGGTCACTGGATGTACCGGTCAGTTCCGGCTAGATTTACACCGCAACTCAGTCTAACCTCGGGTCCTTTTTGGGCTCAATGCTCTAACCACCCACATTAGATAGGTATTGTTACGGTTGCTGGATTTGCCGGGCGGTTCCGGGCGGTTCCGGGCAGTCTTATACCGTAACTCAATCTAACATCGGGTTAGGCATATTCGTATTTTCTACAATGTACACATTTCTCATTTAGGACAAATTCTTCATGTAAATTATTCCTAATTTACTTATACCATAATTACTCTTCTATTGTACATTATCAACAATTACTGTTATGGCCCACTTTCCGTCTAAATCATGTTTATAAGATTTTTCCAAATTAAGTATCACTAACCATGATTATGCTAAACATGATAATTACATGTAATTTCAAATTATTAATCAGAATAGGCTATAACCCACCTTCCCAAACTCACCATAATAATCATGCCCAAAATCACTATGCCAAATATTTGGCATTCCAAATAAGTAGTTAAGCCTAATCCAGACTTAATGTTCCTATTTACGTTTTTGGCCCAATCTAGATTAAATATCCAATTTTACAATTCCTGCTAAAACTGGATTTAATATTGTAACACCCCATGTCCATTAATGTCACTCACCAAAGGGAATGCATTAACTTCTATGGAGCGTTTTAAGTGAATATAGAACAGAAAATCACAACAAGACAGATATGAAATAATATTTGAAAATTTAAAACTTTATTTATTGCAACGGAAGGTAAATATGTTTGGTTACATCACCAAAACCCAAAGACTAAAGTCAAATACATAATATCCATCTTGACAAAATCAGAGTACATAATATAAAAAGCATAATCCCATAAATAGCCATAAAAGAGATAGGTTGAGCTTTACTTCAGCAATCCAAATCCAAGTGCTCCCAAAGAGATCCAAATCAAGCTTCCCACCCTAAGAACCGCGGGGGGAAGGAAGAAAAGATTTGGAAACAAAGGGGGTCAGACATAAAGTCTGGCAAGTCCGATAACTCCAACAATATAATTATCAAAGTAACTAGGATAAGACATAAGCTTGGTAAATAAGGAAATGACTGTGAATTAATGGCAAGACCAAGCAACCAAAAATAATAGGATGAGAAAAGATAACGTTAAAGGTGCTTCCTAATCAATATAGGGTAATTACTATACTCTACCGTACTGTACCATACTGTACTGTACTAACACTAACTGCACGCATACTAGTCACTCTAGAAACTTGATCCCTCTTGACTAAATAGAATGATGATAGCTTTGTGTACTACTAGATGTACCCACTATCCCCACTAGATGTACACCTTCAATGGTAATTCCATGTACTCCTAGCTGACTACATAGGTGCCATCTGCTCCTATCTCCACTAGGTGTACCCCTTTAATGATTAATTAATAATGGTAGCTTCGTGTACCCCTAGCTGACTACATAGGTGCCGTCTGCTCCTTTCTCCACTAGATGTACCCACCACCCTGCCCCATTCGATCGGCTCCCTAACTCGTAGATACCCGTGCTGGCCCCACAGTGGGGTGTATCACTCCCCTAAAGTGGCAACCCGATACAACTTGAGAATGCACGGCTTATACCTACACGATGCAACAACGTCTTACCTACCAGCCTGGGTCCACACACGCATACGAAACCCATTGGACTTGCGTTGCCACCACTCCCCGTTTTCGCCTCTTACAGTCGAACCCAGCATGCGTGTCCCGTCCTCGACTTGGGTCGAGCCCACAAAGATACGTTTGGGATACTAGTCGAAATGGGCCCCCACAAGCTGCCCACCTAAGCTTGTCACTAGTATATCCCACTTAACCCTCTTAGTCATGTTCATTTACATGTGTGTTTGGTTAAGTCTTACTAATAGTATTTCACATGCCACTAAGGGCACCCCCTAGATTCTTCATGCCACCCAAGGCACCTACTTAACCCCTATGTCTCACCTTACATGTTTATCTGGTTAAGTATTCCTTAATTCATTCAGGCCATAACCTCATAAAGACCTCTCACATTAGACTGGCATTTGTGGCAGCTGAATTTGTCGGGCGGGTCCGGGCAGTCTTACACCATAAAAGAGTCTAACCTCGTGTCTTAACAACCGTTATGCTTTAGTTTAGGCCTAGGACCTCTCACATTGGGCTGACATTTGTGACCGCTGGACTTGCCGGGCGGGTACGGGCAGGTTTACGTCACAAACGAGTCCAACCTCGTGTCCTAAGCATTGATTAACACTTAAAATCTTTTACCCTAGTTTTAATAATTCCCTATCCAAATTATTAATTAAGTCCACTTTTATTGATGTCCATAATTGACTCAATTATGGTCATCCACTCATGGTATGCAAAATCATATCAATTGCACCCCAACATCTTATTATTAAATCCTTAATATTACCCCAACCCCACGTTTATACGTTCGCTTATTCAACGCATAATATAGGCTAGACTTGTATAGTCTAACACCTAGCACAAAGATAAATTATCACAACATATAGACAATTAAAATAAATCTAATCATAATAGTGGTGAAACTTGCATAAACTACACATGTTAAGGATCAAAAGGTGTCAACTTGTTAAATGCCTCAATTTATATGATATGATCATAGCCCAAATCTATACATAAACTTGCATATGGGGGTTTTAGGCAACATAATGATGGTGTGAACTAGCATAGGATATAACATATGTCATAGCATAATTCTAGATGTCATAATAGATGTCTTGGTATATGTTCATAACTTTTCTAATCAATCTAACTTGCATATGTGACTTGTCATATAGATCAACATAACCCAAACATGATGATTTAATTAATATGAACTAACTAGCATAGATGGTAACATCATGGCCTTTTTAACATGTATGATTCATCACAACTTAGCATAGAAACTTTCAACATACATAACATCATCATAGCATGATTTACAACATGTAAGATATCATCATCACATAACATTGGATTTACAATATAAATGATAGCAAAAGGGGTTTACAACAACATATATGATAATTCACATCATCTACTCATAATCCATTCATAACTCAACCTAATTAAAATGATAATAATCTTGTTAAGATCATCATACTAACAATTTAGAGAAGAAAAGAGAGAGTTTTGCTTTGCTTTAGGTTTGAGAGAATTAGAATTGAATTTGCTTTTCTTCTTTCTTAGTTGGCGGCGGCTCCATTGATTTCCATGGCGATGGTATGACGGTAACTATTCTATTTTAATTAGGTTTAGGGTTAGCATTAGGATGTATTTATAGGTGTAGGAAGTTATTTAGGACCATTAGATTAACCCTGAACCATGAGAACCAATCAAATGCAAAATCTGCATTTGAGCGAATCGGCCCACGTGTTGACAGCCAAACACCCTGGATTAACCCCTAGTCGACCCAGCAGAGCTTGGGTCGACCTCAAAAATGGGCCGGTTCGGTCATTCCCCCTCCCAATTCGCTGTTTTGAACTTTTTCGCATATTTATTTATTTAATTTTTAATTTTTATATATATATATATATCAATATATATATATTTCTCTGCGCAACCCATTTCACTTAAATTCTTTTCTAAAAATTAAGTATACTTTAATTTGTGAATTTTAATGTTATAAAATTACGGGGTGTTACATTCTCCCCTCCTTAAAGGATTTCGTCCCCGAAATCTCCAAGTCAAGAAGAATGTATATTCTACCATCTAATCGTCCATCTACTCAACCATCAAACACCAGCATCCATTATCCTTAAAAGACTTCTAATGTTTTAATGTTTATATGCACAGTGTGTGTATATGTCCATATCTAATGCAAAATTAGGCGGTCTGCTGATTCAGTCGACCTCCTTAGCGCAATTCATGATAGTGCCATGCGTCCAATATGTATGCAAAGGATTCCTAATGATACATATTAATTCTATATGCGTGCACAACCATCCACCCGAATGCAGCAACTATATGATAATACAACCATTATACATCCATTTTACTAAATACATCCATATATATATGCAATATGCAATATGAAGCGACTGAGCCGATCTGGTGCCTAATAGTGTGTGTATATGCATCCACGAGAAACCAATAGCAAACATTTGCATCCACTTTGCAACCACCATACTAACATGTCTCAAACACATGTTTCAACCATAGGATTATCCTAACTAATGGTCAAAGATACTAGCGAGAGGATATACTAAAGATAAGATAAGTACGAGCTAAGCGATAAAGGAGAAATTAAAAGACATACCCTTAAAAAGAAAAGGGTATCGTGAATGCATCTTCTCTTTTGTCTCCCAAGTAGCGTTGCTCTCGTCATCTCCCCATTGCACTTTGACTAGTCTGACCTCTCGATTCCTCAACCACTTGATCTCCGACCCAAGAATGCGCGTAGGAGCTCGTCGAATTGTCGCATCACACTCTATCTCCGCCTCTCTAAGAAAGCTCGGCTCTACCACTTCCGCGGTCTCGTGCAAGCACTTCCTCAAATTTGACACATGGAATACGTCGTGTACACCACTAACTCTCTCTAGCAACTCCACTCTATACGCCATTTGTCCAATTTTCTCCTTAATAGGAAACGGCCCTACAAACCTTGGTGCTAATTTCCCAATGGACCCAAAGCGAAAAACGTTCCGTAATGGAGACACTTTGACAAAGACCATGTCCCCAACTTCAAACTTGAGATCTTTCCTCCTCTTATCCACATAAGATTTCTGCCTATCCTGTGCTGCTTTCATCCTCCTCCGAATCAAGTCGATCTTCTCCGAAGTCTCTCTAATCATATCGGGCCCAAGTAAGATCTTGTCCGTAGACTCCCACCAACATGTAGATGAACGACAAGATCATCCATAAAGAGCTTCGAAAGGTGCCATACCAATGCTGGACTGAAAGCTGTTATTATATGCGAACTCCACTAATGGAAGATGCTCTTCCCACGTACCCCCAAAGTCTAGGATACATAGCCTCAACAGATCCTCTAGAATGCGATTCACCCTCTCGGTCTGGCCGTCCGTCTGAGGATGATATGCGGTGCCCAAACATAACTGAGTCCCTACCGCCTCTTGTAAGCTTCTCCAAAATTCGCTAGTGAAAATAGGATCGCGGTCGCTCACTATGCTAGAAGGAACACCGTGCAAATGAACTATTTCTCGAACGTATATGGAGGCTAACCATGGAGCAGTCCTCTTACTCTTTACGGGAATAAAATGGGCGCTCTTAGTAAGTCTATCTACTATAACCCAAATCCCCGTATTACCCTTCCTCGATCTTGTTAATCCATTAACAAAATCTATCGAGATACTATCCATGTGAACTCATCGCAACTATCCATCTCCCACGCAAGCCGTCCTATTCGAACTTGATATCCCCCAAGCACAAGCCCCAAAGGCCTAAACCAATATCAGACAAGCACCCAAGGAATACCTCCTCCGATTTCAGACAGTCTATGTGAGATGATACTAGCAAAACAAATAATTGGGCACTTAACCAACTCTGGTTGACCTCGCCAGTCTTGCTTCAAAACCATCACTGATCACCTAACTGACTTTGCATTATCCCCTAGGAACATACAAATACCTCGTGCCTCTAGGTAAACCCCGCACTTCGTCGAAGACGTCACTATACTCACGGACCACACGAAAAGATTCCAAATCACCGTTGGATACGTCAAGAGATTCGAGACAGCTAAACGTCACTGAACCCCTAGGGTCACAAGAAATATGAGGGTCTTTCCATAATGAATCAATAGTCTATCTACCCTCCTTTCACTATCTAGGATGGCACCCCGCCTGGGTAGCCAATCCACCCCTAGAATCAAACTATAGCCCGAGAAACCAAGGACGAAGGCGTTGCATTCAAATCCAATGTCCAAGATAGACACTCTCAAATCCCGACAAACCATTGAAGGATGAGCCGAACCACCAAAAAGATTTGAGACTAGGATGGGATCCTTAACTAGACTAGTATTTAGGTGCAGTGTTTTCAACTAACGAAGCAGATACTAACGAGTATGAAGCGCCAGAATCAAACAAAGTTCGAACAGGATGATAAAGGAAACCAAATTTCTACCTGGATGGTCCTACCCCTATCAGGTATACCAGCCGTGAGGGAATATAACTACCCTCCAGAAGATCCTGTACTTTGCCCTTGCCTCTTTGGACAATCCTAATATGGTGTCCTATTTCTCCAAAAGGATAACTACTAGCCTTCTTGTTCACATTCCCCATTCGTGACCTTCCACCAAGATGAGGTTTCGTCCTTCATTAACCAACAGCTATTTGAACCTTCCTCCCATCGTCTACCTTAAAGGTATCAACAAGCCCTCCACTTCCTTGAACTAACTTCTAGCCCGTCAAACGTCTAAGTCCCTTGAACTGGTTTTTCGTCCTTCGTATGGAAGTCCCTATTTATCTTAGAAAAAGCATCTATACGCGGAGGGGAAATCCAAAAAAGAGAAAGAGGAAGAGATTCAAAACGAAGAGTTGAAGGAAGGATATATGGCTCTTGGGGATTATGTTTTTTAAAACAAACATTTCTATAAAAAATACTCTTCTACAAACATATTTTTGAAAGTATTCTTTATAAAAATGCTTTTGAAAAATAGTTTCTCAAAATATCTTATCTGTTCTGGTAACCTTCAGCTCTGATACCACGTGTAACACCCCATGTCCATTAATGTCACTCACAAAAGGGAATGCATTAACTTCTATGGAGCGTTTTAAGTGAATATAGAACAGAAAATCACAACAAGACAGATATGAAATAGTACTTGAAAATTTAAAACTTTATTTATTGCAACTTAAGGTAAATATGTTTGGTTACATCACCAAAACCCAAAGACTAAAGTCAAGTACATAATATCCATCTTGACAAAATCAGAGTACATAATATAAAAAGCATAATCCCATAAATAGCCATAAAAGAGATAGGTTGAGCTTTACTTCAGCAATCCAAATCCAAGTGCTCCCAAAGAGATCCAAATCAAGCTTCCCACCCTAAGAACCTAGGGGGGAAGGAAGAAAAGAGGTGGAAACAAAGGGGGTCAGACATAAAGTCTGGCAAGTCCGATAACTCCAACAATATAATTATCAAAGTAACTAGGATAACACATAAGCTTGGTAAATAAGGAAATGACTGTGAATTAATGGCAAGACCAAGCAACCAAAAATAATAGGATGAGCAAAGATAACGTTAAAGGCGCTTCCTAATCAATATAGGGTAATTATTATACTCTACCGTACTGTACTGTACTGTACTAACACTAACTGCACCCATACTAGTCACTCTGGAAACTTGATCCCTCTTGACAAAATAGAATGATGACAGCCTCGTGTACTACTAGATGTACCCACTATCCCCACTAGATGTACCCCTTCAATGGTAATTCCATGTACTCCTAGCTGACTACATAGGTGCCGTCTGCTCCTATCTCCACTAGGTGTACCCCTTTAATGATTAATTAATAATGGTAGCTTCGTGTAACCCTAGCTGACTACATAGGTGTCGTCTGCTCCTATCTCCACTAGATGTACCCACTACCCTGCCCCGTTAGATCGGCTCCCTAACTCGTAGATACCCATGTTGGCCCCACAGTGGGGTGTATCACTCCCCTAAAGTGGAAACTGATACAACTTGAGAATGCATGGCTTATACCTACACGATGCAACAACATCTTACCTACCTGCCCGGGTCCACACACGCATACGAAACCCGTTGGACTTGCGTTGCCACCGCTCCCCGTTTTGGCCTCTTATAGTCGAACCCAGCATGCGTGTCCCGTCCTCGACTTGGGTCGAGCCCACAAAGATACGTTTGGGATACTGGTCGAAATGGGCCCCCACAAGTTACCCACCTAAGCTTGTCACTAGTATATCCCACTTAACCCTCTTAGTCATGTTCATTTACATGTGTGTTTGGTTAAGTCTTACTAATCGTATTTCACATGCCACGAAGGGCACCCCCTAGATTCCTCATGCCACCCAAGGCACCTACTTAACCCCCATGTCCCACCTTACATGTTTATCTGGTTAAGTATTTCTTAATTCATTCAGGCCATAACCTCATAAAGACCTCTCACATTAGACTGGCATTTATGGCAGCTGGATTTGCCAGGCGGGTCCCGGCAGTCTTACACCATAAAAGAGTCTAACCTCGTGTCTTTACAACCGTTATGCTTTAGTTTAGGCCTAGGACCTCTCACATTGGGTTGACATTTGTGACCGCTGGATTTGCCGGGCAGGTACGGGCAGGTTTACGTCACAAACGAGTCCAACCTCGTGTCCTAAGCATTGATTAACACTTAAAATCTTTTACCCCAGTTTTAATAATTCCCTATCCAAATTATTAATTAAGTCCACTTTTATTGATGTCCATAATTGACTCAATTATGGTCATCCACTCATGGTATGCAAAATCATATCAATTGCATCCCAACATCTTATTATTAAATCCTTAATATTACCCCTACCCCACGGTTATACGTTCGCTTATTCAACGCATAATATGGGCTAGACTTGTATAGTCTAACACCTAGCACGAAGATAAATTATCACAACATATAGACAATTAAAATAAATCTAATCATAATAGGGGTGAAACTTGCATAAACTACACATGTTAACGATCAAAAGGTGTCAACTTGTTAAATGTCTCAATTTATATGCATATGGGGTTTTTAGGCAACATAATGATGGTGTGAACTAGCATAGGATATCACATATGTCATAGCATAATTCTAGATGTCATAATAGATGTCTTGGTATATGGTCATAACTTTTCTAATCAATCTTACTTGCATATGTGACTTGTCATATAGATCAACATAACCCAAACATGATGATTTAACTAATATGAACTAACTAGCATAGATGGTAACATCATGGCCTTTTTAACATGTATGATTCATCACAACTTAGCATAGAAACTTTCAACATACATAACATCATCATAGCATGATTTACAACATGTAAGATATCATCATCACATAACATTGGATTTACAATATACATGATAGCAAAAGGGGTTTACAACAACATATATGATAATTCACATCATCTACTCATAATCCATTCATAACTCAACCTAATTAAAATGATAATAATCTTGTTAAGATCATCATACTCATAATTTAGAGAAGAAAAGAGAGAGTTTTGCTTTGCTTTAGGGTTGAGAGAATTAGAATTGAATTTGCGTTTCTTCTTTCTTAGTTGGCGGCGGCTCCATTGATTTCCATGGCGATGGTATGACGGTAACTATTCTATTTTAATTAGGTTTAGGGTTAGCATTAGGATGTATTTATATGTGTAGGAAGTTATTTAGGACCATTAGATTAACCCTGAACCATGAGAACCAATCAAATGCAAAATCTGCATTTGAGCGAATCGGCCCACGGGTTGACAGCCAAACACCCTGGATTAACCCCTAGTCGACCCAGCGGAGCTTGGGTCGACCTCAAAAATGGGCCGGTTCGGTCATTCCCCCCTCCCAATTCGCTGTTTTGAATTTTTTCGCATATTTATTTATCTAATTTTTAATTTATATATATATATATATATATATATATATATATATATAAATATCAACTCTGCGCAACCCATTTCACTTAATTCTTTTCTAAAAATTAAGTATACTTTAATTTGTGAATTTTAATGTTATAAAATTACGGGGTGTTACAAATATTCTAGTTTGCAATTTATGCCAAAACTAGATTCACATGCCAACTACATGTTTTGCGATCTACAATTTAACGTTTATGCCCAATGCATGCAAATTACTCACTGTTCTAGCCAATTTAGATCATGCCAACATATTTATTATGCCAAATTATATAAATTTCATGTTATACCAATCTTCCAAATTTTCAATCATATTCATGTTAGTTTCATGTTCTGCCCAAATCGTATTCCGATCGTTTGCGTAATTGTGATTCAGTCTAGATTATAGGTAAATCTAGATTCGTAGATAAAAGGGAATAAACAAGAATACCATGAAAAGATAGGCATAAGAATAGACATAAGATGATAATCCCAAATTCACGACTTTCAGATCTAATAAATATATTGAATAAATTGACTAAAACATCGAAGGCATAGATCAGAAAACATTATGAACATGAAAAGGTTTGAATGACAATCTAGGTTCAAGAACTTGGATAGTCCTAACTTAATAGAAAAATTCCCAGAATCAAGATCCAAGGATAATTAAGAATAGGTCTAAATAAAAAATCAAGCTTAGATCCGATTTCATAGTCATAATTCAAGGCAAAAATCTCATAGTCATGAATCATAGGTGATTAGCCACAATGGTCCTTGTCATAGTCATAGGCAATAGTCTTATGTTCACAGTCATAGGCATAGGCATAGTCTTATGTTCACAGTCATAGGCAATAATCTTATGTTCATAGACATAGTCTTAGGCCATTAACAATAGTTTCAACGTCATAGGCATAGGCACAGTCTCATCGGTAATTAATCAAAATAGTTCTTAATTAGATCCAAAGGCATAAACAAGCACCGATTCAAATGAAAGGATTAGGCATATTCTTATATTCATTTAATTTCATGCCACAAATAGATCTAGACGTTCAAATCTAAAAAGCGACTGACTTACAACAAACGACGAACTTGAATTATGGATTCTGAGTTCTGGAATTGAGATGCTTTCCTTTGGGTAGATAAACGTTGCTTTGATTTATAGTTTTGAATTAGATTTGTTCGTCTCTAAGCTTTCTTCAAGTGGAGGCTATTCTTGGCTTCCTTCCAGCAGCATGATGGCTCTAGCTCTATTTTATTTGTGTGAATTTAGGTTAAGTGTTGGGTTGTATTTATAGAATTTCAGATTGATTTGAGTCGTCAGATGATCATAGAGTGAATCCAGACCATACATACCAAGAGGAGCCAATCAGAAATTGACAAATCAGCCCTAGTGACACAGCCAAGCCCCAGAAACCGAGCCAGGACCAGACCAAATAGGTCAGGTCAACCTGTAGGTCGACCCCTAGGTCGACTACATAGTCGACCTGGGTACCCAGGTCGACACCCAGGTCGACCCCCTGGTCGACCTGGGTCCTGGGCAGGAAAATTCCCGCCCAGCCCAGTTCCGGTCCAGTTTTGAATTTTAAACTTGTTTTTGGGCTGTTTGAATTTTAAATCAAATTCTGAAACTTCCGGAGGCCATAACTCCTTCATACGGAGTCCGATTTACGCAAACTCAGACTCTATCTCAAGAAGAATTCCAAGACGAACGCAATGGCATAACCTTCTTCCCTTATTTCTTTCATTTAGAATTAAGTATACTTTAATTTGTGAAACCTAATGTTACAGAATTACGGGGTGTTACATCGGAGGTAGTCCAATCTTGGCAACGTGCAGAATACATAATCGAAGTGGGCAATAAGAGGCTCTATGTTCTCGTACAGATGTCAGAAGTGGTGCTAGGTCATGGTGGGTTTGCAAACAACTTCAGAGTATGTAATTAGAGGCTACAATGGGTGTTTTGTTCCTGGAAATGTTTGTTCAAGTCGAGCACCGAAGTAAGTAGTTAGAGAGTTTGTTACTACGTATGAAAGGAGGGTATAGGCATATTCAATGAGTCACGTAGTGAGTTCATATTTTACATTCTTACTCTCTAGGCGTGGTAGAGTAGAAAGGGACAGGTGATCATGATTAGTTGACCATTAGTTGGGTTTAGGGGTACCTTTTGGTTAGATCCCATGGTGTAGATAATTTACGTTTTAAGTAATTAGGCCTTAGGAAGGCACAAGCACCATACACACTCTATAACTCTTAGAGTAGATCTTAGACTAATTTCGTTTGATCTTTTTATTTTATTTTCCATTTTCCTTACCTTACGTAGAAAAGGTGGTGGTTGATCCGTGTTATTGGGTAGTGTGTTATAGAACTTTGTTGGATCATTTCATTATCATCATGTATCTCTTGTCATATCAATACATGTCCATTTCGTTTGCTTAAGAGGTATACCTTTGATGTACTTTGATTTTTTTAAAGCATGCACCGGTATTTGAGATTATGATTTTTATGAATTGAAATTACTGATATTTTCTAAGAATGGTCGTTTTACACAATTTTCCTATAATATAGTATTCTTCCATTACAATGTTATATCTATTATATGTTGATATCTTGGTCACTATATGGTTTATTTCGACCCGACGGACCACATCCTTTGATATGACAAAACATAAAACATATTAAGAATGTGAATCATCACAACCAGTATTCGAGCACCAGGTGTCGACATTTTTAAAAGCAATTTTAAACGTAAAGATTTTTTCAAAATGTTTTAAAGTGACTATTTTGGAAAGTATAAGTATAACAATTTTAAAAAGGTTTTTTTTTCAAGGATCACTCATATACCTTCCATATCCTACCTAGATTAAGCAACTCATTTAATCTTTAATATGCACAAATAGAGATGTTTGACCCTACAAGGATAGACCCTACAAACATTCTCTAGGTTTTGAGTGTTAATATGCTTAATTGGTTTCACCGGTATTTTCAATCTACGGCATAGAGTAAAGCCTTATGTTAGGGAGAAGCCAAATGTTATGGTGGTGGAGTTACTGTTCATCCACCTGCCATTCTTGATTTTCCTAAGTTGTGTAAGAATTATGTGAATTTGGGAGTTAATCCATTTAGTGGTACAGAGTCTTATATGGTGGAACGAACTTAGATCCATAGATGTGAGGAGATATTTGAACTCATGGGATTAGGCATGAAGCTAGAGCTAGCTTGCCACTTGATAGCCAGAAGGAGAGGCCTGGAATTGGTGGGAGATTGTAGAAGTAGAGGTTAGGGGGATGGAAAGTGTACTTCCATTGGAGAATTGAGAGAAAGTTTTTGTCCCAAGCCAAGGAAGGAGTGCAATAAAAGAAATTTATTAACCTAAAGCAAGTGATTTGTTGTAAAGGAATTTGTCAGTCATTTTAACAAGCTTGCGAGGTTTTGATTGGAATTGGTTAGTACCTCACAAAATAAAGCACTCAGGTTTGTGAAAGTTATAAATCAACCATTATTGCCTTTAGCGATGAGTTAGATCTTAATAAGAGCTAAGTTCGAACGGGCTAGTAGATATGGCATTACTTACTATTGTTGAGAAAAAGGAAGAGAAGATTTAGGTAGATCACAAGAAGGAGGAGAAGAAACCTGGTGGTTAAAGAGAAAAGGAGGAGGATTCGGAAACAAAGGAAGAATTCAAAAGAAGGGTTTGAAGTGTAATAAATATGGCAATCCCGCGCACTTTGCTAAAGAGTGCAAGTTTAGAGGGGAGTATCCGAAACTAGGGTGTTACATTTGTAATCAGATGGGGGATGTCAGTAGAGAGTGTCCATCATGGCCTTGGTTCCTTCTCATGCTTCTACTCATCGACCTTAGATTTATATTGTAGAGGAAGTCCTTTCCACTACGGTATAGCTAGCTCAGGATAAAGGGATGAATTTAGTAATCTAAGGTGTGTTATCCCATTCCGGTCTTTCTGTTCACACTTTATTTGACTCAGGGGTAACCCTTCTTTTATACCTAGTACACTTATAGAAAATCTACATTTAGATGTTAGCATTATGATAAACACTATTATAGTGTCAAACGCCATAAATTCATCGATCCATTTATCTATTGTCGGGGTTTGAAATTGATGATTCTAAGGGGTCAGTTTGATTATATTTCCTATGTGATGGGCTTCCTTAGGTTTAGTAGGATACTAATCATAGAATAATTAGCCATGTATGAGAATATTTTAGACTGTGATAAGTTGACAGTCGGGTTGGGTACTCGTAGTAGGCACAACTTGGAGGTTTCCTATGATCCGCATGGATCAATTATGATGAGCTACCTATATTCCCTTGACCTATCACTAGATGATTTAATTTTGGTATTGGTAGTTAAATATTTTCTTGACGTATTTGAGGAGGTTACTAGTTTTCCAACCTGCAAAAAGATTGAGTTCAAGATCGTTCTTGTTGATAATGCTTGATTGGTTCCATTACAACTAAGGCATATAGATCTTAAGGACCAACACAAGTTGAGCAAGCAAGCAAAGGACCATTGGAAAAAGGTTTCATAAGAAGAATCATTTCTAGGTGGGAGCGCAAGTCATCTTTGCCACTAATACAAATGGTTTCCTTAAGTTTATATCAATCATTGGGAATCAAACAAGTTAACAAAGAAGAATTATTATCATCTACACCATATGGATAATCTCTCTGATCTCTTAGTTGGAGAAAAGGTATTTTCTCTGCTTGATCTAACTGCGGGTTTTCATCTATTGAGGGAGGTTGAGAATAACATTGAGAAAACGTCATTTAAGACTCCGGATGGATTCTATGAGTGGTTAGTCATGATTTCTGGACTAAAAAATGCCCCAGCAAGTTTTTGGATTTGATAAGTAGAGTATTTTGAAGGTTGTTGAACAAGTTTGTCATTGTGTTTGTTGATTACAACTTGACTTATTCGAGAGGTAGAGAGGAGCATGCTTTGCATCTTGAGGAGATGCTTAGGACATTTCAAGCACATAAGATTAAGGTTACGTTCTCCATGTTCCATTTTTGAGAGAAGAGGTTCGGATTTTAGGAAATATTATTTTGAAGGTTGGACTGGAAGTAGATCCAAGAAAAGCGGCAGTAGTTTGGGATTGGAAAGTCCCTAAGAATGCCATAGAGGTGAGGAGTTTTCTTTTTCATGTAGGCAATTATAGGAAGTTCATCAAATACTTCACTAAATATCAGTTCCCTTGGTTAGCCTTACCAAGAGGAATTTGACTTTTAATGTAATAGTCCAGAACTTTTAACCAATTTAAAATTGAATTTTTGAGTATAAAATTAGGATATTTAAATATAAAATGGATTTAGTTGAATTTTAATATGAATTTGGGTCAATTGTAGAATGAATTTAAAATAAAATTTTGATATATAATATATATGTATATATATATGTTCAAATAATAAAATAGGTGTTTAATTTTGTCCAAATATAATGGTATAATTTCTGTAAGAATTTATTAGATTTTGTTACAACTAATTTTCCCAATACATATTTATAATACACTTTTTAAGTGTATCATTTTCCAGTTAAATAAATATAGTTAAATATAAATAAATAAAGTAAAACAGTTATCTTGAGTGTAAATAAGTTGTTAACATTGTGTGGTTTTGATCACATGAATTGTTGGGTATTTGAATAACAAAATGTGGCTTAGAATTTGAGTTTTGCAACATATATAAGCATGGATAAATTGAGACATTCCTAAAGTGTTTCCAATTTGTTTCTATATAAAACCATGGATGTGCACATGGTTTGCAAAGGAAGGCAAATGGGTTTTTTCCTCCTTTAGTTCATGGCTTCCTAAGGAAGCTTTTACACATGTATACTTACATGTGAAGGAATGGTAGGAATATGACAAGTGTCCACGAACAAATTACCTAAACATCCCTCTCATATGGCTATATAAAGGAGCTTCCATATACCATTTTACTTCATTCCATTCTCACTTCTTTCCTCTCTTCCTAAGCTCCACGGTAATGGTTTCTTCCTCTCTGTCTTTCCCCTTTCTTTCCCTTATTTCTCCTCTTCTTTTCCTTCTTTCCCTCCCCTTCTCCTTCCTCTAGTTCTCGGTCTACAACCTTTTCCACCACCAACCCATGGCCAAAAATCTCCCCCACCTCCTCCTTCACCAGGCCACAGATCCACCTCCTTCACCCACTTCGGCCAAACATCACCATGCAACTATCTCCATGCACAACCACTCCATTCTTCTTGGCCTCCACCTCAGCAGATAACCAGCAACTTGTAGATGTCGTAGCTTCCTTTAAACTAATCCAAATCATGCAATTCTTTTTTTAAACCGTGAATTTTTCAGTGGCTACGAATTTCATGTTGAGCACTTCTTTTATTTCTACGCTTAGCTATTCCAAAAATCCAGATCTTTAAAGGGCATATTTTCTGATTATCTTTTGTTAAACCCGAGAACACCTCCACTATTTCGACCATATCTCCCTAAAATTGATTAGAATTGGGAAATTCTTTCTTTTAAACTAAAGAGAAATGAATTTTCAAAAACTTTTTTGTTGGACACTTATCCAAATTTAGAGAGTGGCTAGTCCAAAAACTCAAGGGAAGTTAATCTATTTTCGGAGTCAGAAAAGTTAGAGCACGGTTCACAATTACGATGTTCGTCGGTACGACTAAGGTCGTACGATAAAAATTGGCAGAGTGGAACCCTCGATCATAACTCTGCAAACTTATTTATTTATATTTTAATTATGGATGTTAAATGTATACGTGCGATGTTGGATGAATGGATGCATAGTTAACGACACTAATACACTGATAAGCGTTAATTACTGTAGTGCTTGCACGTAGCTAATAACATCTTTTAATCATATTGTGATGGATGTTTATATAATGTAAGTACTATCTGTATGTTGTTGCACACCTATCACACCTAATTTTGGAATTATATCAGTAATTGGTTAGGTCTCCTTCTTAACGGGTAATATAAGCAATTTATATTGATTCATTATTAAGAATTTAGGTGTAAAAATAAAGTTTTGAATTTAATATCCGAAGAAGTTTGTAAATGAGACAGAAGTATATATGCATACAACTTTGTTAAAGTGGAAATAATTTTGGAAATGGTCCTGACTATAATTGGCTAGTTCAATTTTTGAAATCGACTTTGAATAGAAAATTTGAAAATTGAAGTTGAGTTACATATGTAAACGGTAGTTTAAAACCAAATCAATTATTCCATTAGTATTATATAATATTTAATTTGTTTTTGCAAAGTTTGGGTTCAAAGGAATAATTTTTTGGAAAATAATATTATTTTATTAATATAATAACATTATAATATTCATATTTGAGTTTAAATTGAATTTGAGGTTTAAATTTGAAGACAATGTTTTCAATTGTGTTTATATATGTTTTTTGAAAAATTATAATCGTATTGGAAGCGAATTGGACAAGTTTTTATTATAAGTCGTAATATGGTCTGAATAGGATATGTCGCGTAGCGATAGTTCGCGAAGTTTTACCATTAACTTTGAACGACTATACATGTGCAATTTAAATTGTATTGACGTGAAAAGAAAAACATTTGTTTTCTTATAACAATATTATTCAAAGGAAAAAGGAATTTCCAAATTTCAATGTATAATTTTCAAGTTATGCTTAAATCTATTTTTAATAAAGGTGCTATAAACGCAGTTCATAGACCATAAAGGTAATGTTGTTTTAAAATTATAAAAAATATAGGAAAATTATGAAAAATCATAATTAATTATTTGAAAGTGATTTTTTTGAAAATATTAAGTTTTGGATAATTTAAAAGCTTTTTTGGTTAAACTAGTTGTTTAGTTGCACTTTTGTAATGCTTTTGAAACACTTTTGCAACAATTTTTATAAAACAATATATTCCGGAGTTTAAACTTATGAATCAATATCTGAAAATTAAATGATCATTTTTAAATGATTAATGAAGTATTTTTAGAAGTTCATAGTACTTAAAACATATTGGATTTAAGTAAGGTTTAATTTGCCTTGAGATAACGTGGTTTTCCAATTATTAATGGAATTGGAAATGGTGGAAAGTGATCTTTAGATGTCGTTATTAAGTCCATAAGTAAACTTGTACTATTAGAGGAATTTAAAAGGTAGAATTACCATTATTCCGCTTATAGTATTGTCAAATATGGAAATTGATTTTTAACATAAGTGGATGTAACTTCTATCCAGATCTGATATTTAATATCAAATGGTTTTGGTAAATCTTTTGAGTCAGATAAAGGTTTTTCAAATTTAAATGATGGGACTGGATAGAAATAATATTTGTATATTTGGTATGGAACTTTGTAGTCAAGATGTATACTATTTAGGGAATTTGAAAGATATTTATCTTTATTCCACTTATAGATTCGCTGACTATGAGGATTGGTATTGAATATAAGAGTATAATTTCTGTTTTATCTTATATTCAATATCATTTGGCTTTCAGTTTGTTGTGAATGGTGTTTTAAATAACATCACCCTTTAACCCTCTAAAGAATAATTCATAATTTTGAATTTAAAGAGGATTAAGAATTTGTAAAGGCTATTTGAAATGATACCTAACAATCTTAATTAGAATGGGTTTTTAAGAGGAAAGTAAAGGAATGAAGAGTTAATGAACCTGGGTGGAAAGTTAATGAATGATTGTTGAGATTTTTGAATCTAAATTACCTTTGATTTAAAAGGATATATTTTAAAGAGGAAGTTATGAAATGAAGTTTTGGAATATGTATTTTTTGGTAAACCCCTGGGTCAACCCACTTATGGCATGGGTCAACCCATTTACTGGGTCACAATCGTTGATGTCGTTCCTATTAAATTTTGTTTAACGCTGCGCTTAACGTTATTTTTCTTACCAAATATTCCTTACCGTATTAGTTTCCTCCATTGGTAACACATGTTTTAGATTTCAAATTCAAACTTGCACGTAAATATTCGCGTGTAACTTCATAAACTTTTGTTCATCAATAACTTATACAAATCGCTTTTGGGGGAAGTCATATACGTAAACGAAACAGAAAATTACCATGAACGCAATGGTACTTGTTTCGCGGCCGAATTCAAAAACCATAAAACATCGCTATTTGTTAATAACTATTTAAGTATATATTTAAAAATATGGGGTGTTACATTCTCCCTCCCTTAGAAAATTTGATCCCAGAAATTTTATAAGTGTAGAATTATGTAATTCCTCGTATGAGTTACAACCATCAAATGTACATTCAATTTTTTGCTAGCATTTGTGCACTTGTGCAAAGTGTAACACAACATTAAAAAAACATGAATGCAATAAATGCCTAAGCGGTACCTCCTATATGCGTCCAAATTTTCTTGAAAACCTTTTGAAAACATGATGCACCCATTTTAAATATGCTGGAAATTTCTATATAAATGAAATATTTTGAAAATCAAAAATACCTCTTCATCCCATTTTTCCCACACTCTTACAAAGTAAGAGCATAGTTCATCCAATTTTTGCATCCAAACTCTAGCAACCGATTTTTAAATTAGTGAATTTCAAAGAAGTCTAATTTTCTGAATTCGATTTCTTATGTTGAAGAAAGGCAGAAATGGTAAATTTTGCCCTATTTCCCCTTGCTATTGGAAATACTTCATCTTATACCATAAAAAATTTATTGCTTCCCAAGCGCAAGCCTACATAAGAATATTTCCTTATAAGTTTTCGTACTTTTGAGAAATCAATTTCTAAAGAAATTTCATTCTGTAGGTTTTTATGAACTTTTGTTTGTCGTTTTCTTTTGTTATTTCATCTTATTTATTTTATTTATCACGAGCTTTGTCTAATGGAGAAATATTTAACACAACTACTATAATAAGATAAAATATTACCACACTAAAAGATAACATTCTAGTACACGTTCCTAATACAGACACCAATTCAACAAAGGATGGTTGAATTCTAAAACAAATTGAAAAGAATCCTCTAGAAACAATAATAATACTAGTCCACCCTCAGAAAGGATGTCGGGGTCCATGTCCGAAAAGAATCTTCAATGAAGGAATCCAACTCACCTAAGCACTTAGTGTTGCCCCATAACTCTAGCTGCATCTACTCAAAGCTGTCAGGATGAAAGTACATCCTGTAGAGATTACTGTTGTGTACGATCCATATCTTGCTATCCAAGAAAGATCTTATGATGCTCCCTGACCAACCGGTCTTGCCTCTCAGATAGGGACCTAACCTCTCTCCTCAAATCCTATGACTCCTCTCCTGGTCATGGGCCCTACTATAATGATTGGGAAGACCCAGTGCCTCCCTAGAATGGCGGCTCAGTATCCTGATATCTCTGATCTACTAGGGGATCGAAATACTGGTTAGGTTGCTCCGTGTCTTGGCCCTCCTCATGAACGAACTCATCCCCAGACCCTTCCTCTGGCTGATATACCGGCGGATATATCAGCTGATCCTACGAAATTGGATGATTCCGAAATCCTTCCTCTAGTTGATATACGTGCGGATATATCGGCTGATCATCCAGAATTTGCTTACAATCACTGTCATCATCACCATCATGCTCAACCTCATGGTGCATAGGCTGAGCCTCCTATAACTAGGCCAACCCAATGTGCATCCTAGTTAGGGTGGATGCATCAATCAAAGGGTGGGTTTCCTCAACGTAGGTCGCATTCCCTAATGGAACATCGAATTGTCTAAATACAACTGTCCATAAATTACCAAAAGGGAATATAGACTGTCTACTGTTTGATACTATCACAAACTATGCAATGATTTCCTTGGCCCAATTAATTTGAAGCCCATCAAAAACTGTGTTTGTGGCATGCTTAATAGTGCCAATTACCCTATTATAGCTACCGGCCCGAGCAACTAAGTTATTCTACAAAATGCATATAACTATACTAGCCAATGGGCGCAGATGCCCTATATCCGAACCCCTATGCTGAATGTCCATAAAAGCCTAGCCCAAGATGGCCACGTCCTCCATGTATACATGATCTAACCCCTAAACTATCTCTTTGAAAAAATTGTCCTGAATCCATTCACTTTAGATTCAAAAGACAGCCTCATCATTATCCTCTCTATATCTCAAACTGTCATAAAAAAGATGGACTAACCTGGGGTAGGTGATCCGTTCTACCATATTATGGTAGAGGATCCGATGCAACTCCATATCCAAAAAAGTTGCTTTACAAGCAAGATCTGGTACCATACTGAATCCACGTAAACTTGAGCTATCTTCTTGATGTTCCCTACACCAAACGATCTTATGGGTTTTAATTAGGGAAAAATGGCATCTAGGGAATATCATAGAGGCATGGCAAGAAATTTGGAAATCCACAAAGAAGGAGCTTAGATGTGGATGGAGAAGGGGACAAGCTTAGATTTGGCAGTAATTTTGTGAAGAACGGAGGAGTTTTCTGGAGGCGATGGTGGTTGGAGTTGGTGTAAATTGGGTCAGCTGAAACTCTCGAGTGGGCGAAATGAAATGACAAAACTATAGGCTTTATCCCTTCTATACACGCAAAAATACGAAGGATGGGTTGACCCACTCTTCCGGGTATGTTGACCCCTGTGTTGGCCCATCTTAGGGGTAGGTCGACACAGTAGTCAACCCACCCGAAATCTAGGTCGACCTGACCTAGATTTTTTTTTTTGTGTTTGTTGGCGTTTGTTCTTCCGAGTTCTGACTGACCATTCAATACACTGCAATCTATAGATATTTTTTGGGTTGGTCAAGATACTGCTCTAATCTAAATAAATTATCTTGCACTTATCCACCGTTTTACTTCCATTTCTGAAGACCCTTAAACTTAATTAAAATTCTAAAATTTAATCATCGTTCTTTCCTTGTCCTTTCGTATCTTCAAAAAAATAAATTCTCATTTCCACTTTTTTTTGCTTAGTCCAGAATCGACTTTTCCAAATTCATGTCCGCAAAAAAATCATTTGAACCTTTTTTCCAAATAGCCTTAAAATTTTATCGCTATAACCATCGTTACTAACTTATACCATTTCTGCCTTTTTCACTTCTAAACAATTCTTCTAACTACACCCTGGGCCATGTGCAGTGCCAAACTTTCGCGACAAAAGTTTATATGTATAAATTCGTAATCCATCTTTTTAAGTACAAAACATTTTATATACCTTTTATCGCAACCATTCTAAGGCCTGTTATTCTTAGATTTCCATAATCATTCCTTTAGTGTACAAATTTGATGTCTCAATTATTCCAATATAGTGGGTTTTTCTATGGATCTAGACATATTATATTTATAATATACTTATATTAAAAAATATAAATATATTCGCTCACTATCTATATAGGAATCCTAAACCAAAGCTCTGATACTAGATGTAACATCCCAAATTTCGACATACCCGATTTTTTTTTCAAAAATCCAAATCTACCGAAGCTCGAGTCAGTTTGTCTAGTATCCTGTAGAAAGGAAAAAAAATATCAGAGCTCACGATAAAGTATCTCATAGTGGAACGAAGCAATTACCTATAATGAAAAGAAGAATATATGAGATGCTGATTTGGAAAGCTTCTTGTTTTACAGATCCTACATGGCACACTATAGCTTACCACTCCGATTATCGAGATTTTTTTTATTTACTTTACTAATTCTCAGTAATGTTGAAACTTGACCTCTTTGACACATCAAAACATTTTCCCACTGCCAAAACTAATTCATTTTTTTTTATTATCTCTATCCCCAAATCTAGATATCATTTAAATTACCTTTTCAAACCCGATTTTATATTCAAGAATTTATCAATGATAATTCGCCATTGTTACAACCTGGCAGAGTAGATCTGAAAATATATGGCAGTGGTTTTATAATTTTGTATATTGGTGTAACCATCGTGGAGGAGTAAAGTCAGCACCGCACCTTTCTCAGTGCAACCGTCGATGGTCCATTATATTTTTCGCCTATAGAATTTTTCGTTGACATGATTTGTGGTACGAACTGTTAACACTATAATCGTCTTTATTTCTTTTGCTATTTATTTAAAACTATTTGTTACGATTCAAAATTGTTGTTGTACATACCAATATATATGATTTCGAAAGGCATGAGTGTTGGTTTACCTTTTTGGGTCACCTTGGTTATTTTCAAGTAGTTCAAATTCATGATGGTAAAAGGTTATAGGTTTCAACCTAGCAGTCCAATTCAATGAATAGGGAAAATGTAATAATTTCCAAATGCTAATCATTTGTCAGATATGGAAAGCCTCCAAGAAAGATTCTATAGAAACAAGGGGGTCAATGTAACCAGGTCGAACTAACTCGACCCGACCCATTCTAGCATCACTTACTCGAGTAGAAGACATATCCAAACCGCACCCAAAAGACGTATCCAAACCGCATGGGAAGGCTTGAGCCGACAACTGATGATGCTCCGACCCAACCCGAAGGAACTTGTCTAATTCATCCAACTTGAAGGCAGTCTTGACCCGACCCGAAATAGCTATATTCGAGAAAAAATACAATTTTATAATTGTTTCAAAGAAGGCTCCATCTACCAAAATCGAATGGATCGGCAGGTGCCCAATTGTTCGACCTAACTGGATACATCGATCGCCACCGGGACTGTGGGGCCTCGGACCCCCCACCGGCGCTGCTCCCGGACCCGTTGATGACTCGCCTTCGGCTCAGCTCAGCTCATTATACATTTTGGCCAACAATAGTCTTCAATTTTTATCATTTGGGATTCGGTGGATAGCTCAAGAATATCAACAGCAAAATGGCAATGACTGGTATTCTTCCAAGAGCCATGACCCATGTTTACGGACGTTACTCAATGTGAGGAGTTCTTGAGAAGATTCAACATGCTAACTATGATGGTATATGAGATGGAGATTGTTCCCTAGCATCCTCCTCATCCATAGTTCCGATGGTGTATAGGCTTTACCAATGCAACTGGTGTTGTTCTCGTATAAGTAGTGACCACTTGGTTTACATGACTTGAACCTGTCCAACCAGCAAAGTCTCGAATGACATTAACATGGAGTAGTCTGGGCACTATTACGGAGATGTCTTGGATGATCTTAGCAACGATGATTCTTAATGATGGGGTGCCAAAAAGCGACTAAAGATTCAAAAGCTACACTTCAATGGTATGACGTTATGTAGGACATATGTCTCGCGATTCATTCCCTGGAGAACATAGCTAACCTTTGCAAGGTCATATGCTATCAACCTCATCGTTGACATTTGATTTCTACAAGATGAGGGTTAAATCAACAAATTTTGGTTTCCTAAAGTCAAGTACCACTTGAATCACCACAGGCTATAATTGGATCTATGGATCCTTACCCAGATGATGGTAGCTTGACTGCTCACCAGCCATGATGCAACCAACACATCTTGGTGTTAATGGTTAAAATGCCCGACGAAGCTGGAGTGGGAATGGTCCGTAGTAACCAAATTACTGGAAGAGCCTGCCACTTAGATGAATGGAAGATGGTACGCAACGGACAACGTAAAACCCAAGGATGCCTAGCTCCTGCAAATGAGGCGTCGATATAGAAAAAAAGGAAACATCGCAGAAGGAGTCACCTGATGATCTGCCCGAGGACATAGATCCCAAAGAGATAAAGATTGAGGATACAAAAGGGCGACACCTAATGAAGCAACCAGGGATATTTCGATTGATGATGAGCATCAATTGTAACACCCCATATTTTTCTATGAATATTAAAAGACGAACTAAAAGAATACTTAATTTTAAAATTGAGAATTAAGTAAAACAGACTATACCACTGCGTTCGTATCAAAATTTTGGTCAAGATGGACCCAAAGTTTGCATTAAACGGATAATGTATGAGAAAGTTATGGACCTAGGAAGTTTGTATACATATAAGGGAAATATATGTATATATATAAATTTATAAAATAAAAATCAACCTAAAATTCAAGAAAAAAATTCAAAACAGCGGAAGCGGGAAGGCAAAACGCCAAACTAACTATTTTATGGGTCGACCCGAGTCCCGCTGGATCGACCCCAGGGTTAACTCAAGGTGTTTGGAATCAACCCCGTTGGCCTAGAATGGTCTGTGATGAAATTTTGTGTTTTAGGGCTTATGTGTCGCACTGAGGTTGGCTGGGTGACATGTCTCTTTGGTTTAGATGGCTCTGATGACTCCTATGCTAATCTAAAGGCCATGATTTGCCCAACACACCTATAAATACATATCCAAACCTAAACCATAATTCTATTATTCACTCTCATGGCGCCTCCATGCCGCCAAACTCTCATCTAAACCTAGCCGTTACTAAAACCTAAATCAAATCAAAAGGTTCTTCATCAACCTAGAGGATTAATCAATGTCAAGTTAGAGTTCTTCAACAACAACAAGCGATTCAATTATCTTTTCTAATCCAAACGCTGTAAGTTCGGTTATTTTTAGATTTGAACACCTAAATCTAGTCTTGACATGTAATAAGATGAAATTGAGACTATGCCTGATTCTAAGTTGTTCTTTTGCTTCTATTCTTATTTTCATGATGCTATTATCATCAGTTTATCTTGCTGTACATCAGTTTTTCATGTTCATTATGATGTTCTTATTAAGTCTTAGCCTTCATGCCTGTGATGATATTTTCATGTCTATTTTCTCTCTGTTCTTATTTTATGCAACTTCTATCTCCCCTATTTATTTTCATTTATTGAACTTGGGTTAACTTCGAACCTAGGCTGAAATCACGAAATACGAACGTTTGGAATACGGGGAATACTGGGTATTGCCTATTTGGGTGAATTTATGGGCATAACATGTTTGGTGGAATTATTGGGCATAATTTGTGATGGATATGGGGTATTATTATTGCAAGTTTGGGTAAATTGGCATGTAAATCAATATTTGGGCATATGTAAATTGGCAGGTAAATCAATAATTGGGCATATGTAAGTTGGCATGTAAATCAATAATTGGGCATATGATAATTGGCATGCTAAATTGGAATTTGGACATAATTGGCAAGTATATAATTTAATTAAATCCAATGGCCTCCTAAGACATGAGGTTAAATTTGAGTTGTGGTGTAAGGCTGCCCGGAACCTCTCGGCACATCCAGCAACCGCAACGACAACAATCTAACGTGGGAGGTCAAAGGCGAAGATTAGATGGGTAATAATGCCTACTACGAGGTTAGAATGATTTTGTGGTGTAAGACTACCTGGAACCGCCCAGTACATCCAGCAACCGCAAACAACAAGTCTAATGTGAGAGGTTAGTGCATTGAATGCTTGAACCCGATGTTGGAATGGGTTTGCGGTGTAAGACTGCCCAGAACCGCCCGGCACAATCCAGCTACCGCAAATAAGTCCAATGTGAGAGGTTGATGCATTAATAAATAATTAATGCTAAACAAACATGTTAAGTATGGTAGGGTTAAGTCAACGTGCAACACTTAACCAATATGACATGACTAGTGGGTGGGTTAAGTAACTCGACTGGATTAATGACACTTAACCAATATAACATGGTGAATGGGTAGGTTAAGTAAACTTGAATTGATTGATTGATGACACTTAACCAATATGGGGGGTATACGAATAGACCCTAGGAAAACCCTAGTAGTGGGACCCATTTCAGCAGTAACCCACATTAGGTATCAATGGGACCCTGAGCTAGGCAGGGTGGGGCATGATTACTGGGCTGATTATAAGTGGTCAAAATAGCGGCAAGTAGTATGCTAGTGCAGGTTCCGATGGATTACGGGCGTGCACGTAATTCCGACATGGGAAAATTTAGACACTGAGTAGCAAGTAGGTATAAAATTGTGCAATCTAGAACTGTATTTGGTTGCCACCCTAGGAAATGATACAACCTATGGTGGGACCAGTACAGGTATACACCCTATAGTCTGTTTTACTTAATTCTCACTTTTAAAATAAAGTATTCTTTTAATTTGTCTATTAATATTCATAGAAAAATATGGGATGCTACATTCTCCCCTCCTTAAAGGATTTCGTCCCCGAAATCTCTAAGTTAAGAAGAATGCATCCTACTATCCAACATCCATCTACTCAACCATCATTCTCAAGCATCCATTGTCCTTAAAAAATATTTCTAATGCTATATGAACATATGCAAAAGTGTGCGTGTATATGTTCCTTATCTAATGCAAAATCAGGCGGTCTACTGACTCAGTTGACCTCGTTAATGCGAATTATGTTAGTGCCATGAGTTCAATTATGTATGAAATTATTCCTAATGTACTTCATAACCTCTACATGAGTGCACAAACATTCATCCATATGCAACATTCATATGATAACATGTCCAATTTCAATCTCATCCATAACCAAACATATATATGCATATGCAATGTGAAAGTGACTTGAGCCGATCTAGTGCCTAAGGTGTGTGTAAATGCATCCACGAGCAACCACTTGCATCCACCAAATATAACATGTCTCAAACAAATGTTTACAATCATAGGATATGTAACAACCCGTATTTTTATAACATGTTAAAACCATAAATCAAGGCAGAATTAAATTTTCAAGTAAAAATCACGGGAAACGGGTTGCGCCATTGCGTTCGTCTCGGAATTCTGCTTGGAAACAAGTTCGAGTTTTCGAGAAACGGAGTCCGTACGAGGGAGATATGACCCTCCGAAGTTTCAAGGATTTTCAGGACAGAAAAACAGCTCGAATTTGAATTCAAAATTCAAATTCAAACCCCAGTGCAGGCTGGGCGGGAATTTTCCCACCTAGGACCAGGTCGACCTGGGGGACGACACTATGGTCGACCTCCCAGGGACGAGGTCGACCTTATGGTCGACCTGGTGCCAGAACCCATTTTTGAGCCTGGGTTCATTCTGATGTTTCTGGTCTCGTTTTCAGTCTAGGTTCGTTCGTCTAATCCTATATAAACAACCTCCTAGCCTCATTCTCTTTACACCATTCTTCTCTAACCTTATGCTGCACAAATTCTTGATGGACATGGCTTCTTTTAAATTAAAATAAAACACGAAGACTATTTCTTGAAGACTACGGCTAGAATTGCATATTGGGGATTTGCTTCTACAATCAAATCAAGATTCAACGATTCAATAATTCGACGACTAGTTTATAGATTCAACCTCTGGATCCCAATTTCTTAGACCACAATCTGTAAGTTCTAGTTACTTTGAGATTTAAACTTGTTAATTGTAATTTGGGCATGAGATAAAGTGAAATTGGACTTAAGTATGATAATCGATTCACATCTATTCTAGTTTCCATCTTGGATTTTGACATTTGGGAATATTGCTATGAAATCAGTTTGGACCTATTCATGTTGTAAATCAAATTCTTTCATGTCCATAACATTATCATGCCTGTGATGTTGAATCAGTCTATTATTTACAAGTTTGGGACTATCACCTTATGCCATGACTATCACCTTGTTATGCTCGATTTGAAATCCTATTATTTTCTATATGCCGGTGATGTTGTAACCAATTATCTCAAGTTAAGTCATGCTAGTCTTGCAATCCCTTTATCACTTTATGCTCGTCCTTTTTGCCTATCATAGTTTTGATGTTATTCCCTTTATTTTTGGATTTGGATCTACTTGAAATTTAGATCGATTCACGTTTACGTGCAATGGGAGTACGATTTGGGTAGATTAGGAAAAACATGAATTGGTTATGAACATGAATCATGAACTTTATAATAGGCATAAGTTGAAACTTGACATGAAACTTGACACGAACTTGACCTGAAATTTGAACATGGACATGACACTAGAATGAACTTGAAAATGGCCAACTCGAGGTTGGGTTGAGTTTGCAGTGTAATTCTGCCCAGAAACGCCCGGCAAATCCAATTACTGCAAAAAATAGGATCCAATGTGGGTAGTTGGTCATATCACGCTTGAAAACCCGAGGTCAGACTGAGTTGTGGTGTAAATCTGCCCGGAACCTCCCGGCATATCCAGTGACCACAACAACAGGTCTGATGTGAGAGGTTGGGGAGCATTAATGAATTAATGCCACATGATAGGGTTAAGTCATGAACATGAAAGACAACACTTAACCAACTTGACACATGATTTGTAGGGTTAAGTCCTGAATTTGAACTACAACACTTAACCAACTTGACATGCTAGACTGATAAGGGTTAAATCACGAATTTGAATGACAACACTTAACCTGCTGAACGAAACCCTAGTTATGCGGTCCATTTCAGCAGTAGCCCACTTAGATGTATCATGGTACCCTGGGACTAGGCTGGGTGGAGCACGATTACTGGGCTGAATTGTAAGCGACCAGAACGATGGCTGAGTTGGTGCTCCAGTGTAGGTTCAGGTGGATATGGTCGTGCACGTAGTCCGGAGTTGAAAAAGCAGGCATTGGGCATCAGTAGGTTTACACTGTGCATGCTAGATTCATGTCGATGGTTGGCACCCTAGGGCTTGATACACTCTATGGTGGACCTAGCACAGGTAACTACATTCGTGATAGGGCCATATGACACAGACACATGACGAGTTTGAACTTGTAGGGAGCCGATCGATTAGTGGATCGTTCCGTTGGACCTAGTAATGGGTCATTACATGATATTGGGCCAAGGAATCATTTCATGGTTAATATATGACATGGGTTTGGGATACTAGTACAGTTGGTGCAGCAAATCTTGAACATGTGATGCTATACTTGATTTATACTTGAATTATCCTGCTATCTTAGTCTATCCTGCCCATCTTGTCATCATCCTTATGTTTACTTTCAGTTTATACATGTCATGTTACCTTTACCTGTTTTTATGCTGAAAGTCACTAGGACTTACCAGTCTTTATGACTGACCCATTTTATTTTGCCCCTTTTTCTTTCGTTCCCCCCTCCCCCAGGTTCTCAAGGAGGAAACTCTAGCACTTAGCTTGTATTTCGCTTGCTTTCGGTTCATCTCATGTACGGTCTGAGGTTGAGCTATGCTGTGGTTGCATTTCTGCTACCTTTGGGGAATTAAGCTACTTTTGTTGTTTTAAGTTTATGCTTCTTTATTTATGCAAGATAGAATTTGTTGTAATGGAAAATAATGACTTTGGCTATTTGGTACTTTGGATGTAAAAGGTTTTGACTCTTTTTGAAAGTAACGAAAATTATCTTTTGATTCTTCCGTTGTTTTATTTATGTTCTGTCTTGTAATATTTCTATTTTTGTTTACCTCGATAACGCTCCTCCAAAATTAGTGCATTCACTACAAGAAAAGAGTATATATATAGCATTATATCATAACATTATATTAAAGAGCTATAATAGAATAGTTAAAAAAAATGAACATGCATTTTGCACTATATAAATGAAGTAAAAAAATAGCTATTAAATTTAGTTATCTACACACACGTTCCGCTATATTAAGCCAACCTATTGAAAACATGGGACTAAATCATCGAAGCGGGGGAAAATAAACACAGACCATGAAAATAAAAATTCCTTCTCCGTTTCGACCACATATCTCCAAAAATCCCTAAAATACCACAAAATTCACAAATCCCCAAAACTGGACCATCTCCGATCCACGCCACCATCCTATAAATCGGCCTACACTAATTCACTCCACCGTTAGTCGAGTCCATCTCCGATTCTCTTCAGAGTCATATAAAATAGGGGATTCATTCGAAGAGGTATGTATATTGTTTTAATCTAACCGTTAATCCCTCAAGTCGTTGATTAAGGTTACGTTTTCTTTCGCATGCTTGAAGAATGGGTATTTTCACGAAGGCAAGCAGATTTTAGCAGATTTGTTTATGGGAAATTACATGCTTATGCATGTTGTTCCTACTACTAAAGGACCACCGTAAGCCAATCTTAATTATTGAGTCGGTAAGCTCCCATCTCAATTTTGAGTATTGGGTTTCATGCGTTCTTGTTTCCTGCTCAATTTTTGATTCGCTTCTTTTTTGGTTCCTACTGTTGAGTTTTAAGATTTTATTGATGAAGATTAATAATAATGGTACTCATAGTATCCCCAATTATGTTTCTATATATTAGCATATTTCTTTAGGTTTTCCGACCCTCGGTCCATTGCTTTTAGGATTTGTATTTAACTAAAAATTGGCCAGAGTGATGAAGTAGCCTAAAGTAAGACATTAATCTACTACTTTAATTAACAAATGAAATTCTTAATTGTTTCGTTGTAGTCTTTTTCTTTGGCAAGGTTGCTATTACAAGCTGCTTTTTGCACATGTTTACTTCATTCTGGTTCCATCTTCCATTAACAGGTAGTGAACTGAACTGCTATGCATCTACAGTCATATAGATATTTATTACAATTGCCTTTTTAATGGATTTTGAATATTACATCTACATGAACAAAACCTTTGTTGGACTGACAATGACAGAGAGATGGAATCTGAAATGATAAATGATGGTCATGGCCATGAATTCCAGTTATCTGTGTTTTACATATTTTTCAAAATTGGCAAGAACTGATGCATTGCTCAGGTTCAGGCCTACCAATTATCTATTGAACAACGCTTATACCTTCTTGACCATTATAAATGTTATTAAGGCTATATTTTCATCTTAACCAATCACTATTTTTGTCATAGATAGTCTTTGTACACAATGTACATGCATTCAGTTTGGAAAATGTATGATAAATAATATGATTACGACAATAATTATTTTTACATAAAAAATAGCACCTTATGAATTTTATTCAATTTTAGGTACTGCTGGCTAAAAAGGGGCAAACTTGTCAGACAAGGTTAATGTAAATGCAAAATAGAAGAGAGCCAAGGTTTAATTTACACCATATAAAGTTATGCAATCGTAATAATACGACCTTTCAAGATTATCACTTGCATAATGCTTTTTTCAGCAAGAGCAATTAAACAATTTTATAAAACATGCAGCCACGTAACTGGCTTCTGAAAAAGGACAAAAGAAAGGAGTTGTTGCACTGGTAAGATCATTGTTTAAGTTAGAAAATACATCCATATTTTTATAAGATTTCCTTTTTACTTCTAAGAATAATTATATTCCATGACCCGTTTTACTACCTTTTAAAACCGATGGAATTGTCATACCTCGCTTATATAACACGTTGCAGACAATTATTCATTGTAACTTTCCACTTTCACGGTATAGGGTGCGTTTGATTTTCAGCAGAAAGGGGGTATCTGGAAGGGGTATGCGGAAGGGGCTGGGAAGGGGAAAAATCGATGAAAGGGGTATGTGTTTTTATTTTGAACAGGAAGGGGCACACAAAGGGGGCAAAGGGGTGTAAAAGGGGTAAAGGGGGTAACAGCTGAACGGGGCAAGCTGAAAGCTTGGTCTTCTCACGTTCTGTTCGGAAGGGGCAAAGTGGCGGGGCCCGCGTCGGCGCGTCGGACGCTTCCGACGTGGACGCGAACTTTTTTTGCCCTTCCAAAAATCAAACGCACCCTTATAGTATCCTTTAAGTTGCCTCCAGATTCATATTACAGTTTTCCAAATTATGCTAGATAAGCAATCCATACAACCAAAAATTATGTTGGTAATATCTTCTGTCCAAACTTCGTAAATAGTAAAATGTTTTCTAGGTCATTGCTACTACAATATGGTGCTAATAGTAGTATGTCTTTTCCATTTTTCTGTTCGTCTGCTAACGTGTTCATGCATTTCTTTACTTCTTATTTTCCTTTATTTGCTAATTTTCTACAATACTCCTATATTTTCTATTTTTTATTTACATATTTTGCTATAGGTTCTACAATTTCTTTGACACCGAGAAAACGAAAAAAGACCGATAGATATTCACCTGTTTTGCTATAGGTTCTACATTTTCTTTGACATTGAGAAAATGAAAAAAAGGCTAATAGATATTTTCTATTCAACTTTGTTGCTAATCGGATGAATGTTGATGTGATGTGTATTGTTTTGTACTGCTTGTGTATTTTCATTATTGGTCGGGATGGATACTTAAGGTTTGTTTGCTTTCTTGCTGCATGGATTAGTTGTGAATATTTCTGACTTTAGTATGTTTTCATTGCTTACTTGAAGTCCCTTGGTCTTACAGTAAAAAAATTGAATTGTTGCTAAATTGTTGCTCATATTCTGTATGCATGCATCCTTATCAAATAAAGATTGGATTAGTTTATTTTTTTTCTTAATTGCTCATTTATTTACCTTCTAATATACTTTGTAACTTTAATTGTTCTTAAAAATATTTTCTTTTTGGCGTTATAAACTTTATTCGTTGGTATGTTACTACTCTAAAAAATTGTTTCCTAAGGCAATGTGATTTGAAAAATAACTCTTATCCATTTTCTCATATCAACTTCTTTAACGACCATTTAATATTTTTAGATAACTAAATTATATGTCTGTCCATATGCTAAGCACGGACCTCATCCGAGTGACTTTGAAAAGATGGAATAAACAAATTCATTATGCATTTATAATGTGATAGTTTAGTTCATAATTTACCTATGCATCATATTGCTAACACGGACTGTAATCTTTTTGATGGTTATATCCATATAACTTACAGCCTTTAATTTCACAATAGGCTACTATTGTCGGCAAACGTTAATGCTAGATATTAATTATCCATTTAATTTGACCACAAATATGAATTAAAAAGACCAAAATATGTGTCTGTTGGATCTTAGTATATTCAATTAATTATCCATTTCCTTATGCAAGCTAACCTTCCTCTGCACATGTGATTTTCATCATACTTGCCGACTAAACTGAAAAGGAAAGAAGTTCTTTACTGTTGGATGATGGTGAAATAAGTGGTTAGCTTCTTAGAACTAAACAAATCCACTCGATTCTTATAGTCCAATTCAGTGTTCTATGTTAGTTTTCGTTAAATTTTTCGATTACAAATCCTTATAGTTTGTATTTTCATGTTTAAAAATACAGTTGACAAATTTTATATGATATGCAACTATTAGTTTAAAGGCAAAATTTATATGATTGTGAGTATCCTTCTCCATTTCTAGGCTACTGATATTAAATTTTTGGCTTTGTAAAACGAAAAAATTTGAGAAAACAATGTGGTCATGGTGACAACTCCCCAGAGTGGGTTTCATTTCCTGCATTTGAACAGGTAAGATATCGACCTTCAGCTTTTGTTACGTTCTCTCCTTTGACATTAAAATTTTGTAATGTGATAAAATTATGATAAACCTATTTGATTCAATTTGCCTACATATTTGTTTTTCGTACATGGCATAATTTAGATGACAATCCTAATATTCTAGAATACATGCCGTGTTTAGGCTAAATATATAAATATTATAAATAACATTCTGCTCACTCCCCCACTGCTCTTTCGTTTGTTGTGTAGGTGAAGTGGTCGAACAAGAAATTGAGCAAACTCTATCCTTATGTTACTGAAGTAAGATATCTGCATGTTTTTTTAGTTTTCTAATCGCGTCTGTAAATTTTCTGCTATCTTGGGATATAAACTACTGCAAACTGCAAAGTAGAACGCCCTGAATGTACCAATGTAAAAGCCTTCTCCTACAAATAAATTTCGTGCAGCATTTGATTCAGGTTGTTTTAGATTCTGAAATTGAAGTGTAATATCCAAAGAGCTATGACTCTAGTTTGAAATTTTAACCATGGATGCATCATAATAAATCTTATATTCTGCTCTTTTTGGTATTATAGAGAGTACGCCGGAGACATGATTTAAGGTGTTTGAAATGTTTTATACCTTCTTTTTGACACAATCCTTTTGTCATTGATGCTTGACCTTGCTTTCACTTTCCTATCGAGTTTAACACAAATGTAACTTAGCCTGAGCTTTATTGTCATGTCCTGCTGCAAGGCAGAGCATTTTTTACTAGAGAATAATGTGGATTCTATTTCGATAAGGATTAAACCAGTGCAACTATTTATATGATCATAATATGGCCTTCAAATATATCTTCCAACATTTACAATATTATTTATTTGAGTTTACTGAATAATGTATGTCTGTTGCAATGTAAAATTTTCACTGCTCTTGTTTCCATTCCGTCACTAGGCTGCATCGATGGTCATCAAGGAATCAGTTGAGCCTCTATTGGAAGATTATCGTCCAAAATGAATAATATCACTTAAATTTAGCAAACTATGTCTTGGATTTGTCTCACCAAAGATTGAAGGTATGTGATTAAGTTTTCTACTTATATGTAATAAAACTACCTCTTGAGTCTTGGATTTTATCCCGGTATAATAAAACATCACTTGAAAAAGTCGTATTCACTTCATCAGTGACAGCTATTGTCTGGAAAGAGGATCGAAACTTGTTAGGAGAGATCAGTGAGAGGGACTGGAGCAAGTCCACTTTTTGTCACAAATATAAGGTAATATATTATCCTAGAATGCCCTAGGTACAAGCATTTAAATTTAACAATGATTTATTTTTATATTGACTATTACATTGAACTCAGTTGGTTCAGTATCCCCTTACGTTCAACTTTGTTGTTTATTTTAATTGTAACACAATATATTATATGGTTAGAGTAGTCATCGGTTTCTATTAAGTCTTTGGATTGATGGTTTTTCTTAACTTTTATGTCCCGCTTGATCATTTTATCAACATTTCCTATTACTGAGTTGTTATGGTGCGCACGTTCTGTTAAACATGGTTCTAACTTCTTGTTATGGAGAAGTCAAGAAGAGAAACATATTTTTCTTATTAACAATGTCTTTGTCCCTTGGTCATTATTGACATATGTGTCTAATTTATTCTTGGAACTTGCTCAAACATGTGTATATATGAATAACTGTGAACTAC
>JASFAX010003318.1:0-42869 GCA_030737875.1 Allium sativum | reverse complement strand
TGCACACGAATTAAATCTCGCTATGATACCATGTTAGAGAACTCCAAATTATCACAAATCTAATTGACAATGTAAAGGGTGAACTCTTAATATTTATACAGAATATATTTTATAAATTCCCCGATTTGGATTTGTCTTAACACGCCCCTGCACATGTGGCATATCCCGAGCCTAACACGTGGAACTTATTGGGTGACATGGACAAATGTGGCAGTTATGTGCACACAAATTAAACCTCGCTCTAATACCATGTTAGAGAACCATAAATTGTCACAAAACGAATAGGCAATGTAAAGGGTGGACTCTTAATATTTATACTAAATTTATTTTATTCCAAAAGAAGAGGCATGTAAATACAACTCAGAAAGCCCAAAATGATATGCTACCAAGCCTCATCAAGCGGTAAACAGGATAGAACAGACGAAGGAATGATGCATCCATAAGTTAAAAAACGTATAATCGATTAAGAAAAATAATTCGGGACAATACGTATGTAAGCACAAGGTGAGAATCTTAATGCATGTGAAAATAATGGAACGACAATGAAGCAAACAGCTTGCATGCGCAAAAATTCCGTGGTACAGGAAATAGAGAAAACAACATACATGGTAAGTTTGATTATACAATTTAATTTGTGCTGCTCCTTCCTATTTAATATTCCAATTCTAAGATTTGAAGAAGAAAAATACGTACATCAAAAACTGTACTTTTGCTGATGAAGAAACATAAATTGGAAGGAAAAAATTTATGTAGAAAAGAGCAGAACAAAGAAGTATCTTACAACAGCAAGTGCGGATGACATTGAAAAACAACGATTGAAGATGGCACAGATGTCAGTACGTATCAGAGATGTGAAAGGAAGATAGAAGACGTATTCCAGTCGAAGCCGCGTACGGTGGAGTCGATTATTGAATAATGGGGAATACAGTACTCCTTCCTGACACTGGCTAGTTTATCGGTCAGCAGATTGATAACGCGAAGGTGTTTGGGGGAATTGAGTGCAATGGATTTACGTGGAGGAAGAATGAAGGTAGCAATTGATTAAAAATGTGGAGGAAGAACGAAGACAGAAGTAAGTGAGGAGGCAGTTACATTTTCTATTTGGAGCGGTTTTAAGTTTTATTACAGGCGATAATGGGTACTGTACACGGGAGGAAAAAATGAGATGGAATAGAAGCCGCTATTTTGAAATGGCACTAGGTAATTATGTCCACCTCAGCATAAAAAGTTCCTGCTTGAAGTTTTAAGTAATAGAATAGATATTAAGCTTCAATAATAATTCATCATTTTAGAATAATCTGAGTTGGACATGTATGGTTTATTTCTATTATTTTGAAAATTGATACTGTTATTGTTAGGCCAAAATTTGGGGCTAACACCCGAATTCAGTGTGAAGCCCTCACAATCACAAATCTCAGATCACATAATGCAGATAAAGCTATAAAAACAAGGGACACACGATATTTTTATAGTGGTTCGGCTCAAACCAAGGCTACGTCCACTTTATAATTCCTTAAATCCAAAGAAATTACAATTACATGTCGTCTCACAAACCGTGAGATCTAATTACATAAAACATCCTTGTATTTCAGTGAAGAAGAGGAGAAAAGAGAATGATTTTATACACGAAATCCTCATGTTAGATTGATTTGAGGAGTACACAAAGTCCTTGTGTACTTGGAAATGGAGGTCAGGAGGTGTTAGTGCTAAAATGCTAAGAGAATCCCCTGAAAATACCCTTAAATGGTGTATTTATAACCATTTCCTGATACCGGTTCGCGAGACATGTGGCACGCATCCCAAAAATCTCGAAATGAGGTGGAAAACGTCCAAAAATCCTCTCCAAGTTGTGATATGCCATGTGTAATCATATCTGTGCAAGTCGGAGTGGAAATAACCTTTAGAATAGGTCAATACATGAGTAGGTGCGGGTCCAGTCCAGGCGGTTCGTGAACCCTATGAGCAAACCGAGGTGGCGAGCCGGTGTGACGAGCTGTGGTGAGAAGCTAGTGGACATGGTCAGGTCGGGTAATGGTAGAGGGGTGCACTATGAACCGCGCGAGTGGGGGGGGGTCTTCACGAGCCGGGGCTAGTCCACGATCCTGGGGGCGAGCCGGGTCCCTGTTCACGAACCGGAGGTCTGTTGATTGCCATGTTGCATCCTTTCACGGAAACAGGCGTAATTTCCAAACCGTAGGTCCGATTAAGCCAAACGAAAGTTCTACTTGAAGCTAATTCAGAGGGCTACAGGTTTTACGGTGCAAAGCACCGTAATTGCTGTTTTCGGGCCCAAAAGAGTTCGTCTGATAGGAGTTTCGGACAATTCTTTGTTTGTGATGCGATTTCAGCCATGTCGTTTCCTGTCTTCTGACATTGTTCTCAATAATTAAACGTATTGTTAACCAGAGATTTCACGTGTGACGGCATTGACTAAAAAGTATGTCTACATTTTGCTCCCTAGAATATATCTTACTGGTTGAAGGAAGATGTGTTCTGCATAATCCGAGAAATCCGTATCTGTACAAAGATAGAAGTAAAAAAATGTGCCACATCCTGGCAAGAGCCAAACTTCTAGGTACAATCCATACCAAGAAGTTCAAATTGGGTATAATCCATACCCGATTTCTTTTGCCACATCCTGACAAGACGGTTTGCAGTTCCGTAAGTATAATCCATATTTAAGATTCCAAAGTAGGTATAAACCATACTCATACCTGAAGTAGAGCTATGCTTGCCACATCCTGACAAGATATTCCATCCCTAGGCATAATCCATACCTAGAGTTCAATAATAAGTATAACCTATACTTTAACCGAGATTGAGGATCTTGCCACATCTTGACAAGATACTTGAATTCACCAAACATAATCCATGCTTGGAAAATCCTTCCTTATTCAATTCAAAATGCAAAACCAAAGCAAATCCTGATTGGTTTGACATCGAGTCCAGAGCACGTTTTGGGGCTACATCGTAACCCCGTACATGTGTACTTTGATTCAACAAATCGGAAAACCTAATGAAAGCAAAAAAACAAATCTTAAAGCCTAAGAAATGCAGAAAATGAAAGTTGATCTCATCTAGATCAGTTGATGATGATCCTGCGAGAGCTCGATCCAGGACCATTTCCACTCCTTGGAGCAGGAGGTAGCGGCGCATGCGCAGGCACTACAGGTTGTTTCACATACTCGGGTAGCTCTCCACGTCTCATTCCTCAATCAAATCCCGCAGGTGCCTACATTCATTTGTGTCGTGACCGTCCATATCGTGGAATATGCAATGTTTTCCAGAATCACATTCTCTTTGTGATGGCTCCCTACAGGGAGGCTTTAGGTAGGAGATGGCACTGTTAGTGTCCATATAAATGTCGACCAATGAAGCGCTGAGTTCGGTGTATTTTTCATATCTGGGCCCTCTCCGGGGCTGAGTGTTGCGGTCATTCTTAACGGTGGCCTTTTCTTTGCTTTTTCAGAATCAGACGGTCCTCCGCCTTTAAGCATGTTGACATCGAGAATGCGTTTCTCAGAAGTTGCATCTTCTTACCTTAGAAATCTATCTGCTTCGAGGTAGAATTCGTCGAAATTTCATGGTGGGTCTTGGTACAAAGACTTTTTGAACTCCAAGTTATCTAGAATGCCGGATACTGTTGCCATCAACACCATGGATGGTTCAGGTCCGTCAACTGATGCTGTTGCAACGTTGAAACTTTCTAGGTATGAACGCAGATTTTATCTACGCCTTTGCTTGATTTTAGTGAGTGACATGACGTTCTTGTGTCATGCGATGTGAACCCAAAATTGTTCAATAAAGCGTGCGACTAACATGTTCCAATTGTTGATCGATTCTGTTTCTAGCTGTCGAATTTACATAACGGCTATATTAGTCAAAAAGAGCGGGAAGCATTTTTTCATGACATTTTCCGATGCCGATTGAACTTCCATATGTCGTTTGTAGCACATCAGGTGCACGGTAGGATCTGTCCTGCCGTTGTACGGCTCCAGTTGTGGAAGTTTGAAATCCGGGGGATTGCGGAAATTCCTGATTTCTTGAGTGAACGGATTGTGATTGACGTCATCCACGTCATTATGATAAGTGCAGCCTCTCAAGAGGCATTCAATCAGATCTGCTAGCCTATTTCCTTAAAAAATTGTTGTAGATTGCCTAAACTGGTGCTGATGCCCCTAGCGTTAAATGCAAGAGAAGAACGGAGCTGCTGGTGAATTGCGGGAAGCGGGTCATAGGGACCGGTTTGTGGACCATGGGGCTCGCAGTTTGAGGAGAGCGACCCGACCCGGTCGTGAGTCCCCATCACGAGCCGATCCTGGCTCTCTATCACGAGTCCGTTCCTATTGATGAGCGGGAGCTCGCATTCGGGTATCCATTTGATCCGAAGCTAAAGAAAGTCGAGCATGACCATTACCAAGAGCGAGGGGGTTGCCCCCGAGTCCATGTGATGTATGAGCCGCTTCGGTAGCTTCATTTCCAGGGCTTTGAGCGTTGCTCGGCCTTCCATCCATCCGAGCGAAGAATCTATCCTTCATCTCCTGTTGTTCTTAGAGGAGATCGTCTAGCCTTGCCATTTGAGCTCTTAGTTCAGTGAGAACGCCATCCATCTCTTCTCTGGTTAAGTATGCTGACGGGTTTCCATGAGAGGAAGCCTCCTGGCTCACCTCGTTCCTTGTGCCTAAATCCTCAGGACGGGGGAGTTTTTGTTTAGGCATTGACCCAATATCCAAGCAATCTGATTCCTTTCGAGCTAGAAATTGAAGTTATGTCATGTGCCCCCTTACCTGGCGCACCAAAATGTTAGACCAAAATCTGGGCCTAACACGCGAATTTAGTGTGAAGTCTTCACAATCACAAATCTCAGATCACAGAATGAAGATAAAGCAGTAAAAACAAGGGACACACAATATTTTTATAGTGGTTTGGCTCAAACCAAGCCTACGTCCACTTTATAATTCCATAAATCCTAAGAAATTACAATTACAATGCTGACTCACAAACCGTGAGATCCAATTACATACAACATACTTGTATTTCAGTGAAGAAGAGGAGAAAAGAGAATGATTTTATACACGAAATCCTCGTGTCAGATTGATTTGAGGAGTACACAAAGTCCTTGTGTACTTAACAATGGAGGCCGAGAGGTGTTAGTGCCAAAAAGCCAAGAGAATCGCTTGAAAATGCCCTCAAATGGTGTATTTATAGCCATTTTCTGATACCGGTTCGCGAGACACGTGGCACACATCCCAAAAATCTCGAAATGAGGTGGAAAACGTCCGGAAATCCTCTCCAAGTCATGATATGCCATGTGTTATCAGATCTGTGCAAGTTGGAGTGAGAATAGCCTTTAGAATAGGTCAATACATGTGCAGATACTAGTCCAGTCCAGGCGGTTCGTGACCCCTATGAGTGAACCGAGGTGGCGAGCCGGTGTGACGATCTTTGGTGAGAAGCTGGTGGAGATGGTCAGGTCGGGTCATGGTCTAGGGTTGCACTATGAACCGGGGGGAGGGGTCTTCACGAGCCGGGGCTAGTCCACGAGCCAGGGGGCGAGCCGGGTCCCTACTCACGAACCTGAGGTCTGTTGATTGCCATATCGCACCCTTTCACGGAAACGAGCGTAATTTCCAAATTGTAAGTCCAATTAAGCCAAACGAAAGCTCTACTTGAAGCCAATTCAGAGGGCTGCATGTTTTACGGTGCAAAGCACCATAATTGCTGTTTTCGGGTCCAAAAGTGGTCGTTTGATAGGAGTTTCGGGCCATTATTTGTTTGTGATGCGATTTCAGCCAAGTCGCTTCCTGTCTTCTGATGTTGTTCTCAATACTTGAACGTATTGTTAACCAAAGATTTCACGTGTGACGGCTTTGACTAAAAAGTATGTCAACATTTTGCCCCACAGAATATATCTTACTGGTTGAAGGAAGATGTGATATGGATAATCCGAGAAATCCATATCTGTACAAAGATAGAGGTAAAACAAATGTGCCACATCCTGGCAAGAGCCAAACCTTCTAGGTTTAATCCATAACAAGAAGTTCAAACCGGGTATAATCTATACCCGATTTCTTTTGTCACATTTTGACAAGACTGTTTGCAGTTCCTTAAGTATAATCAATATTTAAGATTCCAAAGTGAGTATAAACCATACTCATACCTGAAGTAGAGCTACGCTTGCCACATCCTGACAAGATAGTCCATCCCTAGGCATAATCCATACCTAGAGTTCCATAATAATTATAAGCCATACTTTAACCGAGATTGAGGATCGTGCCACATCCTGTCAAGATATTTGAATTCACCAAAGATAATCCATGCTTGGAAAGTCCTTCCTGATTAAATTCAAAATGCAAAACCAAAGCAAATCGTGATTGGTTTGACATCAAGTCTAGAGCACGTTTTTGGGCTACATCGTAACCATGTACATGTGTACTCCGATTCAACCAATCGGAAAACCTAATGAAAACAAAAACAAATCTTAAAGCCTAAAAAATGCAGAAAATGAAAGCTGATCTCATCCAGTTCAGTTGATGATGATCCCGCGAGAGCTCGATGCAGGATCATTTCCACTCCTTGGAGCAGGAGGTGGTTGCGCATGCACAGGCACTGTAGGCTGTTTCACATACTCGGGTAGCTATCCACTGCTAACTCGTTCCTCAATCAAATCCCGCAGGTGCCTACAGTCATTTGTGTCATGGTCATCCATATCATGGAATATGCAATGTTTTCCAGAATCACGTTCTCTTTGCGATGGCTCCCTTATGGGAGGCTTTGGGTAGGAGATGGCACCGTTAGTGTCCATATAAATGTCGATCAATGAAGCACTGAGTTCGGTATATGAAATATCTGGGCCCTCTCCGAGGATGAGTGTTGTGGTCATTCTTGACGGCGGCTTTTTCTTTGCTTTTTCCAAAATCAGACGGTCCTTCATCTTTAAGCATGTTGAAGTCGAGAATGCGTTTCTCAGAAGTTGCATCTTCTTCCCTCAGAAATCTATCTGCTTCGAGGTAGAATTCGCCGAGATTTCGTGGTGGGTCTCGGTACAAAGACTTTTTGAACTCTGAGTTATCTAGAACGCCGGATACTGCTTCCATCAATACGATGGATGATTTAGGTCGGTCAACTGATGCTGCTGCAACGCTGAATCTTTCCAGGAATGAACGCAGAGTTTCTCTGGGCCTATGCTTGATTGTAGTGAGTGACATGACGTTCTTGGCTCGTGCGATGTGAACCCGAAATTGATCAATAAAGCGTGCGACCAACATGTTCCGGCTGCTGACCGATTCAGTTTCTAGCTGTCGAATCCATATAGCGGCTATATCAGTCAAAAAGAGGGGGAAGCATTTTGCCATGACATTTTCTGACATCGATTGAACTTCTATATCCCGTTTGTAGCGCATTAGGTGCACGGTAGGATTTGTCCTGCCATTGTAGGGCTCCAGTAGTGGAAGTTTGAATTCTAGGGGATTGCGGGAATTCCTGATTTCTTGAGTGAACGGATTGTGATTGACGTCATCCATGTCATTCCCATAAGTGCGGCCTCTCGAGAGGCGTTCAATCAGATATGCTGGCCTATTTCCTTCAAAAAATTGTTGCAGATTGCCTAAATTGGTGCTGGTGCCCCTAGCGTTAAATGCAAGACAAGAACGGAGCTGCTGCTGAGTTGCTAGAAGCGGGTCATGGGGACCGGTTCGTGGACCATGGGAGTCGCGGCTCGCGGTTTGAGAGGGGCGACACGACCCGGTCATGAGTCCCCATCACGAGCCGATCCTGACTCTCCATCACGAGTCTGTTCCTGTTGCTGAGTGGGAGCTCGCATTCTGGTATCCATACGATCCGGAGCTGAAGAAGGTCGAGCCTGACCATTTCTAAGAGCGAGGGGGTTGCCCCCGAGTCCATGTGATGTATGAGACGCTTCGGTAGCTTCATTTCCAGTGCGTTGAGCGTTGCTCGGTCTTCCATCCATCCGAGTGAAGAATTCGTCCATCATCTCCTGTTGTTTTCGGAGGAGATCATCTTGCCTTGCCATTTGAGCTCTTAGTTCAGTGAGAATGTCGTCCATCTCTTCTCTGGTTAAGTATGCTGATGGGTTTCAATGAGAGGAAGCCTCTTGGCTTGCCTCGTTCCTTGTGCCTTCATCCTTAGGACGGGGGAGTTTTCGTTTAGCCATTGACCTAATATCCAAGCAATCTGATTCCTTTCGAGATAGAAATTGAAGTTATGTCATGTGCCCCCTACCTGGCGTGCCAAAATGTTAGACCAAAACCTGGGCCTAACACCCGAATTCATTGTGAAGTCATCACAATCACAAATCTCAGATCATAGAATGCAGATAAAGCAGTAAAAACAAGGGACACACGATATTTTTATAGTGGTTCGGCTAAAACCAAGCCTACGACCACTTTATAATTCCTTGAATCCTAAGAAATTACAATTACAATGCAGTCTCACAAACCGTGAGATCCAATTACATACAACATCCTTGTATTTCAGTGAAGAAGAGGAGAAAAGAGAATGATTTTATATACGAAATCCTCGTGTTAGATTGATTTGAGGAGTACACAAAGTCCTTGTGTACATGGCAATGGAGGTCGGGAGGTGTTAGTGCCAAAAAGCCAAGAGAATCCCCTGAAAATTCCCTCAAATGGTGTATTTATAGCCATTTCCTGATATCGATTCGCGAGACATGTGGCACGCATCCCAAAAATCCTGAAATAAGGTGGAAAACATCTAGAAATCCTCTCCAAGTTGTGATATGCCATGTATAATCAGTTATGTACAAGTTGGAGTGAAAATAGCCTTTAGAATAGGTCAACACATGAGCAGATGCTGGTCCAATCCAGGTGGTTCGTGACCCTATGATCAAGCCGAGGTGGCGAGCCGGTGTGACGAGCCGTGGTGAGAAGTTGGGGGAGATGGTCAAGTCAGGTCATGGTATAGGGGTGCACCATGAACCCGGGGGGGGGGGGGGTCTTCACAAGCCGGGGCTAGTCCATGAGCCAGGGGGGCGAGCTGGGTCCCTGCTCACGAACCAAAGGTCTGTTGATTGCCATGTTACACCCTTTCACGGAAACGAGCATAATTTCCAAACCGTAAGTCCGATTAAGCCAAACGAAATCTCTACTTGAAGCCAATTCAGAGGGCGATAGGTTTTATGGTGCAAAGCACCGTAATTGCTGTTTTCGGGCCCAAAAGAGGTTGTCTGATAAGAGTTTCGGGCCATTCTTTATTTGTGATGTGATTTCAGCCAACTCGCTTCCTGTCTTCTGACGTTGTTCTCAATACTTGAACGTATTGTTAACCAGAGATTTCACGTGTGACGACTTTGACTAAAAAGTATGTCAACATTTTTCCCCCTAGAACATATCTTGCTGGTTGAAGGAAGATGTGTTCTGGATAATCCGAGAAATCCATATCTGTACAAAGATAGAAGTAAAACAAATGTGCTACATCCTGGCAAGAGCCAAACTTCTAGGTATAATCCATGCAAAAAAGTTCAAACCGGGTATAATCCATACCCAATTTCTTTTGTCGCATCCTGACAAGACCGTTTGCGGTTCCTTAAGTATAATCCATACTTAAGATTCCAAAGTGAGTATAAACCATACTCATACCTGAAGTAGAGCTACGCTTTCCACATCCTGATAAGATAGTCCATCCCTAGGAATAATCCATACCTAGAGTTCCATAATAAGTATAAGCCAGACTTTAACCAAGATTGAGGATCTTGCCACATCCTGACAATATACTTGAATTCACCAAACATAATCCATGATTTGAAAGTCCTTCCTTATTCAATTCAAAATGAAAAACCAAAGCAAATCTTGATTGGTTTGGCATCGAGTCCAGAGCACGTTTTGAGGCTACATCGTAACCCCGTACATGTGTACTCCGATTCAACCAATCGAAAAACCTAATGAAAGCAAAAAACAAATCTTAAAGCCTAAGAAATGCAGAAAATAAAAGTTGATCTCATCCAGATCAATTGATGACGATCCCGCGAGAGCTCGATCCAGGACTATTTCCACTCCTTGGAGCAGGACTTGGCTGCGCTTGCGCAGGTACTGCAGGCTGTTTCACATACTCGGGTAGCTCTCCACGTCTAACTCGTTCCTCAATCAAATCCCGCAGGTGCCTACAGTCATTTGTGTCACGACCGTCCATATCGTGGAATATGCAATGTTTTCCAAAATCATATTCTCTTTGCGATGGCTCCCACCTGGGAGGATTTGGGTAGGAGATGGCACTGTTAGTGTCCATATAAACGTCGATCAATGAAGCACTGAGTTAGGTGTATTTTTCATATCTGGGCCCTCTCCGGGGCTGAGTGTTGCGGTCATTCTTGACGGTGGCTTTTTCTTTGCTTTTTCCAAAATCATACGGTCCTCCGTCTTTAAGCATGTTGACGTCGAGAATGCATTTATCAGAAGTTGCATCTTCTTCCCTCAGAAATCTATCTGCTTCGAGGTAGAATTCGTTGAAATTTCTTGGTGGGTCTCGGTACAAAGACTTTTTAAACTTCGGGTTATCTAGAACGCCAGATACTGCTGCCATCAATACCATGGATGGTTCATGTCGGTCAACTGTTGCTACTGCAACGTTGAATCTTTCCAGGAATGAACGTAGAGTTTATCTTGGCCTCTGTTTGATTGTAGTGAGTGACATGACGTTCTTGGGTCGTGCGATGTAAACCAGAAATTGTTCAATAAGGCGTGCGACCAACATGTTTCAGCTGTTGATCGATTCTGTTTCTAGCTACCGAATCCACATAGTGGTCATATCAGCCAAAAAGAGGGGGAATCATTTTGCCATGAAATTTTCCGACGCCAATTGAAGTTCCATATGTCGTTTGTAGTGCATCAGGTGCACGGTTGGATCTGTCCTGCCGTTGTAGGGCTCCAGTTGTGGAAGTTTGAAATCCGGGGGATTGCGACAATTCCTGATTTCTTAAGTGAACGGATTGTGATTAACATCATCCACGTCATTATGATAAGTGCGGCCTCTCGAGAGGCGTTCATTCAAATCTGCTAGCCTATTTCCTTAAAAAGTTATTATAGATTGCCTAAATTGGTGCAGGTGCCCCCGCGTTAAATGCAAGAGAAGAACGTAGCTGCTAGTGAGTTGCTAGAAGTGGGTCATGGGGACCGGTTCGTGGACCATGGCGGTCGAGGCTCGTGGTTCCCGGTCGTGAGTCCCTATCACGAGCCGATCCTGGCTCTCTATCACGAGTTTGTTCCTGTTGCTGAGTGGAAGCACGCATTCTGGTATCCATTTGATCCGTAGTTGAAGAAGGTCGAGCATGACCATTTCCAAGAGCAAGGGGGTTGCCCCCGAGTCCATGTGATGTATGAGCCGCTTCAGTAGCTTCATTTCTAGTGCGTTGAGCGTTGCTCAGCCTTCCATCCATCCGAGCAAAGAATCTGTCCATCATGTCCTGTTGTTTTCGAAGGAGATCATCTTGCCTTGCCATTTGAGCTCTTTGTTCAGTGAGAACGCTGTTTATCTCTTCCCTGGTTAAGTATGCTGATGGGTTTCCATGAGAGGAAGCCTCCTGGCTCGCCTCGTTGTGCCTTCATCCTCAGGACGGGGGAGTTTTCATTTAGTTAATGACCCAATATCCAAGCAATCTAATTCCATTCGAGCTAGAAACTGAAGTTATGTCATGTGCCCCCAACCTGGGACGCCAAAATGTTATACCAAAATTTGGGCCTAACACCCGAATTCAGCTTTAAGTCCTCACAATCACAAATCTCATATCACAGAATGCAGATAAAGCAGGAAAACCAAGGGGCACACAATATTTTTGTAGTGGTTCGGCTCAAACCAAGACTACGTCCACTTTATAATTCCTTAAAACTTAAGAAATTACAATTACAATGTCATCTCACATACCGTGAGATCTAATTACATACAATATCCTTATATTTCAGTGAAGAAGAGGAGAAAAGAGAATGATTTTATATACGAAATCCTTGTGTTAGATTGTTTAAGGAGTACACAAAGTCCTTATGTACATTGCAACGGAGGCCGGGAGGTGTTAGTGCCAAAAGCCAAGAGTATCCCCTGAAAATGCCCTCAAATGGTGTATTTATAGCCATTTCCTGATACCGATTCGCGAGACACGTGGCACGCATCCCAAAAATCTCAAAATGCGGTGGAAAACGTCCAGAGATCTTCTTCAAGTCATGATAAGCCATGTGTAATCAGATCTGTGCAAGTTGGAGTGAAAATAGCCTTTAGAATAATTCAATACATGAGCAGGTGCGGGTCCAGTCCAAGCGGTTCGTGACCCCTACACTACAACAAAACAGTCATTTTACAACGGGCAAAAACCGTTGTTATATGCTTTTCACAAAGGGCAAAAACCTGTCCTAATATGCGTCGTCGTAATAGGTCCCAACTAAATTACAACGGTCAGCGACTGTTGTAAAAGACCGTTGTAATAACGTGCTTTTGTCACGTGCAACGACTCTATGACAATGGCTACAAACCCGTTGTAATAGCTAATAAATTACAAGCGGCTTCTGCCCGTTGTCATACATTATATTACAACAGGCATAGCCCGTTGTAAAAAGTCTATTTTGTTTTTAAAAAAAAACCTGATCGTAGTAATATAAAAATATTGAACTCAAAATTTCTTATTTTATTACACTCTTGAACAATACAAAGTTTTATTTCTTTCTATTACACAATTACTATACAAAATATGAAAATACTCATTTGTACAAATATTATTTCACTACATACACTTAGTTACACTCACTCACAACCTCTCATGCTCAATGTCTTCATCTTCGGTGATTGATCCAGAATGTGCATTAAAAGAACTAGATGAAGGACAAACAAGTTAAAAAATGTGCAATGAGCAGGGCAACGTACATTAAAACTTGGAATAAAGTTTGTATAAGTGAATGTTCTGAGGAATAAAAACATGAGATACCTGATACCTTAATTAACCTTCTCCAAATTCACCTTAGTTAAATACATAAATAGCTAATAAACAAGATGCTTCACTCTATTTTAAATCTTGGAATTCTTGCTCTTGATTTTGTCCAGTCGTACCTGTCAGAATAAAATAAGCAGTGCCATCATAGGTATTCATGCTTACACAGTTCTATTTATAAACACAAAGTTCCGAGCTTTAGTGTATTACTCTCATTTATAAAAAGGGAAGTGTGTGTTTTTTTAGTTCCTAAATTTATGCTATATGGACCATGTTTGTTTGTTTATTGTTGATCTTAGGCTATAAACACACTCTGCGAACAGATGCTGAGATTGGTTCATTAGTTGTCATATATGTTAGGTGGATTTTTAAACATTAAATTGGAAAATGCAGGTGGTATCATAAACAATACACTGAGGCCACCTGTCCCGGCATCATGTGATGCAGAACGGAAAAGGTTAATGGAGCAATGCTGGGCAGCGGACCCGCATCATCATCCATCCTTCACTCAAATGGTCAGTCGACTGTGGATCATGTCTGTAGCAACTCAGTCCAAGTTGGCCAAGTGAGTCCCGAGTCCAAAGTTCCTGTTTTCCTCCTGTTTTTCACATAGTATTTAGTTCGTTGTGAGATGTGTCATTGTATGTGTGTTTTGTACATGATGTGGATATGTTTAGATATGTTGCTAGTATGGTTAGAGGTTTGTATTGGTTTTTCCCGGTTTGCATAAGCAAATATCGAATTAAAAAAGGAACCAGGGCGGTAATGAAATCTTAATTTTCAATTCTGAATAATGATAAGCATACTACAGTAACATTGAAATAGAATATGCTTATTTGAAAGTTTAAAAATATGAGAAGCATGGTATGAATTTGAAGTGTTAAGCCAAGTAAGTTGCTTTTGGTATCTTAACACCGATTTCTTTTTACTGATGACAAGATCAAGAAGTCAAAATTGAGTGGATCCAAGTAGCTAGAAGTGCAAAAGATCGAGTTACAAAATCCATTTAACATACACATGAGAACTTACTTGAATGTCCACAAGACTTCAATGTTTGGACTCATAGCGGAAAATAATGATACCGATCGGTTCCCTGCACCATCTACAAAAAATAATGCATTTGGTTAATAAAAACATGTAAGCAATGTAAAACACCGACTCACTGAGGCTAACAGTAGCATCTACAAAATTAATAAAACATGGAAGGAATGTAAAAATTCCAACTGATTGCATTTGGTTATGTAACAACCCGTCATTTTAACCGCCACAAATCAGTAGTTAAACCAACTCGAAGCGCCCAAAACGACGGATTGTTATTAGCTTACGGAGTTTAAAATGGAATATAACATAGAATCACAACCAATATAATTGTAACATAAACTTTTATACAAATTTCAGAGTTTTAAAATGTTTATACAACGGAAAAAAATGTATACATGAATTTTAAGATGAATAAAAGTTTACGCTTTTAGTTGGGCTTGCGCGCATATCCGTCTTCACATGCCTCTCCTCTTTAAGAGCTAAATGTTTGCATCTATAACACTTGGGGCTTGACCCGAGCGTTCCATGCAAAAACACAAAACACCCGGTTCAGGATTTAACTTATTTCAAGTGAGCGACTTCAATAAAAACATAAATAAAATAGTCAATCAAAACAATTAGTTAAATAATTCAATCACAATAACCATGAAGTTACCTAAATGTATGCACTAATGGATCAAATTATTTGCATGCAACAATAATAGAATGGCGACATTAAAAGTTTTATGTAGCATGGTTAATGATGTACCCGCTTCAAAGTATGATAAAAAATGTACATAGGCCTAACACCATGCAACAAACAAATAAGTTACATATGCATATATCATCCAACATACAACATCCATGGGGTTACCCAGTTCAATTTCCACGTTTAAGGTGCCTGGAACCTATATTTCTTAAAACAATATGTGCCCAGGTCTCCAAACAGCTTAAATATAAATATGTGGGATGATTTGCATGAAGTGGCGTTAAAAGTTAGCATGGACTAGCAATTTCAAGTTGGAAAAAAAAAACAATAGGTGGATATTTTGAAATATGATATGTGCAGGCAAGTATGACAATTGGTGCAAACCCATATATTCAAGTACCCAAGCTGCTTTAACTTGAACATGCATGCAATAGATTTAGAAATCCAAGCTACAAAAAGGCATGAAGAACAGTTCCTAATCCATCCTTAATTCTCATGCAAACTTAAAAATGTCCCTATTCCTTATGAAAGCAGAGATCTAAAAATAATTGCAAGCCTAAAACAGCTAAGTGTTCAAGGAATACACATACACCTTCTTGCATATAGATATATATGACTGAAACCACGAGCAGGTGACAAGGTGAATAAGTAGTAAAACCAGGTTCCTATTTTCTTTCTTTCTATATTTTTTTCTTTTCCCGAACCAGGTCACAGTATACATGCAGGTCAGTGTGAGGAGAACCACCTTAGTGTACGTACTACAAGATTCACCAAGCATGGTGCGTGTCCATGTAATTAATGGTTTAAATATGGCAACAAGTAATTCATGCACATCCATGTAATTTCTTTTTGGTCAATAAAGAAATCAAAACACGAGGGAGACATACATAAGAAGAGGCTGTCGAAACATACATGATTTGCGAAAACTTGGATCACACTCATGTGTAAGACCAAGACTATTATAATATGATATATTCGTCCAGAACTTCGGGGTTTCCCTTACAGCATTGCTCTAATTTTTATGCATGCTTACTAGAAGATTGCACTTTTAATTTTAATTGTAGAAGTCACAATTAACTTGTAAGCATAATATGTACGTTGAATACAAAAAGAACACAAAAATGAAATAATGTTTCGCACGTTATTTTGATTTGTCACTCCCACGTTAGTTGTACACTTCCAACTTCAAATTTATTGCAATTTTCAACAAGTTGAACTATATCTAAGGATAATCATACTTTGTGAACTACTTAACATATAAAGAACAAACAAATCTATAGACTGCTTCAAGTGACATTTATTTGTTTATTATTCTTTTCTTTTTTTTTCACCTTTGAGAAACATTTTTCGGACAAACTCTGGTCCAATTTTATGGGCAAACCAATACAAGTTGGACAAACTCTGGTCCAATTTTTTGAACTATGAAGTTTTTATGAGTGGGACAACTTATTATTAGCATTGAACGATATTATTAATTATAAGGAGATCATATAATAAAGATAGATGTACATGTAATTATGCAAAATCAAGCAATTTCAACGTAAAATACATACAGATTATAATTTCAGGGATCCACTAGAACCCAGCAAACTGTTGTCTATTTTTCATCTTCATAATTCTCATTCCTTCCAATAAAATTTATTCCTTCATCTTTCAGCACATCAAGAAGGAATGGCCAAAATTATCATTTCCTACATGGCCGACTGCATTAACTCGCAGTCCAAGTCTTGAAGCTGCAATATCCAAGTTGCATTTTCCACTAGCTTCCCAGAATTTCTACATACGATGATTGAAACACTAGCTCTTATACATTATATTCTATAGTGTGCATGATATTCACCAATTTTCATGTAACTATGTTCATATTCATTTCAATTTAAGAACAAACCCAACAAAAATACATTACAAAAACTTTGTACACATGACACACGGTGCATAGTATAACGAAGTTGTGAATACAAAACATATATTAACGAAATGGGATCTTCATAAGTACTATTTGAACCTAAGCTGTTTAAAATTGCTGAATCATGTGTAATTTTATTCATTGATGATACGTGGAAAACTGTAATTTAAGCTGTATGGAATTGATAGAACAAAGAAGAAAAACAAACCTTATCAGGAGAAGAAGCATCAAGCTGCTCTGTGTATACCTTTTTCTCATCTGTACTGTTTAAAAGATGCAATTCTGGAACATTTAACACAACATCAACACATAAGCAACCCCAAAGTTGCTATGTCTGAAGTGTTCAACGCCTCCCTTTCCCCATTCATTTTTTTCCCTGAAGAAAATAACATGAATGAATATTTGACTTTGTACATGTTATACTTGGAATATGTAACTCTTGGAGTGCATGAATTCCTTTTGGCTGTTCATAAATTAATTTGTGGTAACATACAACGCGATATGTAAGTCAACTGATCAGTTGACTCCATCTTTTACAGTTTCAAAATTTTGAAAAATTCGTCTGTTTCATTTTGTTTGGATATGAATGCATAAGCATTGAATAATGCTCAATACATGAATGACGTTCCACCCTATTTTTACCGATTTAGAAAGGTACTTTAAAATTGGTTCGAGATTTTGTCCGGCATGACGGAATTTCTTCACTTCCGTTCCGGATCTGGCGTTGACCAAGACGGAATTAAAGAATAAATCCGGTTCCAGATTGAAAAGGGTAAAAAAATTGATTTCATTGCATAGAAAAAGGGAAAGCAGACATTAGATCGGTTTGATTGAGAAAGTCAATAAACAACAATTGAAGGAGAAAAGAAAACCTCTTTCAAGAACATGCAGCAAACTCAGACAGATTTGAGCGGTTTATTTCCATTTTTAAGCACCAGTTGAAATGAAACGATATTAAGGTTTTAATCAAGTTGCAAATTATTAAAGAGAAATTGACATAAAAATCCATAATAAATGCAGCTCACATTGTCACACGACCAGATTACCAACAATCATTTTGTTTCAGATCATATATGATACATGCCTGACATAACACATGCCCGTTTAAACCAAAATATTCTAAACTAGATTAAATTGATTAATTACTAGATTCAAAATGGACGATGGTGATCATGTGGAACATGGGGACATGCTATCTCATCTCCATTAACAAGCTCAAAAGAGCAGACTAACACATAATACGACTCTGAACTATTTTAACTAGAACAATTAGTTCTGTATTGAGTAACCCAAATGACCAATCTTGACCATTAGTTCAATGTTTCAGACCACCTTCGCCTTATAGTACTAAACAACCACACTTCAAAGATTTACCCAAAAACCAAAATTTAAAGAATTCCTATTTTGATAATTTCAAATAATTCACTTTTAACAATTCAAGGCCCTCGTTAAATCTACTTAAGATATAGGCATGCGAGTCAAGCCAAAAAATTTCAGATCTAGTTCAAATCTCAATAACACTCGAATCCAAAAGACAGAGAAAGGAAAACATGCTCAATATTAATGATAATACCTGAAGAGTTCTTCGACGGTGGAAGCAGGGACGGGATCGGAGGTCGCTTGTTCTTCGACAATGGAATTAGGAGCGAGATCGGAGGTCGCTTGTTCTTCGACGGTGGAAGCAGGGACGGGATCGGAGGTCGCTTGCTCTTTGACGGTGGAAGTAGGGGTGGCGACTGACATGTTTGGAATGAGGGATTAGGGTTTGAGAGCATAGATTTTTCAGATCTGGGAATAAGCGTAGATTTTTCAGATCTTGACATGTTTGGAGCCAAAATTTTACGGATTGTAGCCAAATATTTGAGGAACGAATGAAAATGATGGAACCGAAAATTTTCAACGTTACTTTTCTAAGGGGAAGGAATTAATTACTTTCCAGAAATGATAATATATGAAAGTAATATGTAATACTTATACCATTGAATTTCAATTTTTTTAACATTTCGAGCAAATTTGAGTATCTTATTAAATTACAATATTTAGAACTTCTAGAAATAATGACATGTTAAACATAATTATCAGTTATAATTATTAAATGTTAAATTCTAAGAGATAAACACTACCGCTTGATTATAAAAGATTATTAATTTATGGTATTTCTCTTATTTTCAAATAAATAAATATCATTTATTAATTATTAATTATTAGTCACGCATATTAGTTATCGCTTTTGAATTATTTAATAGTGATTTTAATTTTCAAATAAATAAATACTACCAGAAAAAGCTGATTTAAGTTTTAATTTTTTCCATTAATTTTTTTGTTTATTTCAAAATAAAAAACAAACCGTTTAAGTCGATATCGTTCAAGTTGGCTATCGTATTAAATTCTCATATTTAATTTCGCCATATTTTATAGTTAAATTTGGCCATTGTATTAAATTCTGTCACAAATTCTTAGTTATTTGGGTAGACATTGTAGATATTATTACTTTTACAATGATGTTATAAATATAAATAATATAATATTATTGTTAATAATTATTATTAATGATTAGTTATTAAATATAATATCATTAATGATTAATTATCAAATATTAATAAATAATATAATATAATTAATGATTAGTAACTAGTAATATAATATTATAGTTAATAATTAGTAATATAATATTATAGTTAATAATTAGTAATATATGATTAATGATTATTTAAATAAAACATAATCAGTACTAATTTTACGAAAGTATTGTAATTACTAATTATTGACTGTCGAAAATTGACACCTATTACAACGGATAAATTGTGATCGTTGCAAAAAATACATCTATTTCAATGGACATTTTTGAACGTTTGACATCTATTACAACGGGCCTTAAATAACCGTTGTAATAGCATTCTATTACAACGTGCAGTATTTACCGTTGTAAAAATAGTGTTGTAAAGAATATCTATTACAACTGTCTAAAAAAGACCGTTGTAATAGCATACTATTACAACGGGCAATTTATGCCCGTTGTAAAGGGTGTTGTAAAGGCATCTATTACAATGGTTCAGAAAGTGACCGTTGTAATAGCATTCTATTACAACGGGCAACTTGTGCCCATTGTAAAATGAACGTTGTAATAGGGTATTTTTGTTGTAGTGCTATAAGCGAACTGAAGTGGCGAGCTGGTGTGACGAGCTGTGGTGAGAAGCTGGTGGACATGGTCAGGTCGGGTCGTGGTCTAGGGGTACACCATGAACCGGGGTGGTCTTCACGAGATGGGGCTAGTCCACGAGCCAGGGGGCGGGCCGGGTCCCTGCTCTCGAACCGGAGGTCTGCTGATTGCCATGTTGCACTCTTTGACGGAAACGAGCGTAATTTCCAAACCATAAGTTCGATTAAGCCAAACAAAAGCTCTACTTGAAGCTAATTCATAAGGCTACAGGTTTTATAGTGCAAAGCACCGTACTTGCTGTTTTCGGGCCCAAAAGAGGTCGTTTGATAGGAATTTCGGGCCATTCTTTGTTTGTGATGCGATTTCAGCCAAGTCGCTTCATGTCTTCTGACGTTGTTCTCAATACTTGAACGTATTGTTAACCAGAGATTTCACGTGTGATGGCTTTGACTAAAAAGTATGTCAACATTTTGCCCTCCAGAACATATCTTGCTGGTTGAAGGAAGATGTGTTCTGGATAATCAGGGAAATCCATATCAGTACAAAGATAGAGGTAAAACAAATGTGCCACATCCTGGCAAGAGCCAAACCTTCTAGGTATAATCCATACCAAGAAGTTCAAACCAGGTATAATCCATACCCAATTTCTTTTGTCACATCCTGACAAGACCGTTTGCAGTTCCTTAAGTATAATCCATACTTAAGATTCCAGGTATGAGTATAAACCATACTCATACCTGAAGTAGAGCTACGCTTTCCACATCTTGACAAGATAGTCCATCCGTAGGAATAATCCATACCTAGAGTTCCATAATAAGTATAAGCCCTACTTTAACCGAGATTGAGAATCTTGCCACATCCTGACAAGATACTTGAATTCACCAAACATAATCCATGCTTGGAAAGTCCTTCCTTATTCAATTCAAAAATGAAAAACCAAAGCAAATCGTGATTGGTTTGACATCGAGCCCAGAGCACGTTTTGAGGCTACATCGTAATCCCATACATGTGTACTCCGATTCAACCAATCGGAAAACCTAACGAAAGCAAAAAACAAATCTTAAAGCCGAAGAATTGCAGAAAATGGAGGCTGATCTCATCCAGATCAGTTGTTGATGATCCTATGAGAGCACGATCCAGGACCATTTCTACTCCTTGGAGCAGGAGGTGGCGGCGCATGCGCAGGCACTGCAGGCTGTTTCACATACTCGGGTAGCTCTCCACGTCTAACTCGTTCCTCAATCAAATCCCGCAGGTGCCTACAGTCATTTGTGTCATGACCGTTCATATCGAGGAATATGCAATGTTTTCCAGAATCACGTTCTCTTTGCGATGGCTCCCTACTGGGAGGCTTTGGGTATGAGATGGCACCGTTAATGTCCATATAAATGTCGACCAATGAAGCACTGAGTTCGGTGTATTTTTCATATCTAGGCCCTCTTCGGGGCTGAGTTTTGCGGTCATTCTTGATGGCGGCTTTTTCTTTGCTTTTTCCAGAATTAGATGGTCCTCCGTCTTTAAGCATGTTGACGTTGAGAATGCGTTTCTCAGAAGTAGCATCTTCATCCCTCAGAAATCTATCTGCTTCGAGGTATAATTCGCCAAGATTTCGTGGTGGGTCTCGGTACAAAGGCTTTTTGAACTCCGAGTTATCTAGAACGCCGGATACTGCTGCCATCAATACCATGGATGGTTCAAGTCGGTCAACTGATGTTGTTGCAACGTTGAATCTTTCCAGGAATGCACACAGAGTTTCTCTCGACCACTGTTTGATTGTAGTGAGCGACATGACGTTCTTGGGTCGGGCAATGTGAACCTGAAATTGTTCACTAAAGCATGCGACCAACATGTTCCAGCTGTTGATCGATTCTGTTTCTAGCTGTTGAATCTACATAGCGTCTATATCAGTCAAAAGAGGGGGAAGCATTTTGCCATGACATTTTCCGACGCCGATTGAACTTCCATATGTCATTTATAGCGCATCAGGTGCACGGTAGGATCTGTCCTCCCGTTGTAGGGCTCCAGTTGTGGAAGTATGAAATCCGGGGGATTGCGGGAATTCTTGATTTCTTGAGTGAACGGATTATGATTAATGTCATCCACATCATTCTACTTAGTGCGGCCTCTCGAGAGGCATTCAATCAGATCTGCTAGCCTATTTCCTTCAAAAATTTGTTGCAGATTGCCTAAATTGGTGTTGGTTCCCCTAGCGTTAAATGCAAGAGAAGAACAGTGCTTCTGGTGAATTGTTGGAAGCGGGTCATAAGGACCGGTTCGTGGACCATGGGGGTCGCGACTCACAGCTCGCGGTTCGAGGGGGCGTCCAGACCCGGTCGTGAGTCCCCATCACGAGCCGATCCTGGATCTCCATCACGAGTCATTCCTGTTGCTGAGTGGGAGCTCACATTCTGGTATCCATTCGATCCGGAGCTAAAGAAGGTCGAGCCTGACCATTTCCAAGAGCGAGGGGGTTCCCCTGGAGTCCATGTGATGTGTGAGCTTCTTCGATAACTTCATTTCCAGTGCGTTGAGCATTGCTCGACCTTCCATCCATCCGAGCGAAGAATCCTTCCATCATCTCCTGTTGTTTTCGGAGGAGATCGTCTTGCCTTGCCATTTGAGCTCTTAGTTCTATGAGAACGTTGTCCGTCTCTTCTCTGGTTAAGTACGCTGATGGGTTTCCATGAGAGGAAGCTTCCTGGCTCGCCTCGTTCCTTGTGCCTTCATCCTCATGATGGGGGAGTTTTCGTTTAGCCATTGACCCAATATCCAATCAATCCGATTCCTTTCGAGCTAGAAAATGAAGTTATGTCATGTGCCCCCTACCTGGCGCGCCAAAAATGTTAGACCAAAATCTGGGCCTAACACCCGAATTCAGTGTGAAGTCCTCACAATCACAAATCTCATATCACAAAATGTAGATAAAGCAGCAAAAACAAGGGACACGTGATATTTTTATAGTGGTTCGGCTCAAACCAAGCTTACGTCCACTTTATAATTCCTTAAATCCTAAGAAATTACAATTACAATGTCGTCTCACAATCTGTGAGATCCAATTACATACAATGTCCTTGTATTTCAGTGAAGAAGAGGAGAAAAGAGAATAATTGTATACATGAAATCCTCGTGTTAGATTGATTTGAGGAGTACACAAAGTTCTTTTGTACTTGGCAATAGAGACCGGGAGGTGTTAGTGCTCAAAAGCCAAGAGAATCCCCTGAAAATGCACTCAAATAGTGTATTTGTAGTCATTTCCTGATATCGGTTCGCGAGACATGTGGCACACATCGAAATAAGGTGGAAAACAACCAGACATCCTCTCCAAGTCATCATATGCCATGTATAGTCAGATCTGTGCAAGTTGGAGTGAAAATAGCCTTTAGTATAGGTCAATACAGGAGCAGATGCGGGTCCAGTCCAGGCGGTTCGTGACCCCTATGAGCAAACCGAGGTGGCGAGCCGGTGTAACGAGCTGTGGTGAGGCGCTGGTGGAGATGGTTAGGTCGGGTCATGGTCTAGGGGTGCACTGTGAACCGAGGGGGTCTTCACGAGCCGGGGATAGTCCACGAGCCAAGGGGGCGAGCCGGGTCCCTGCTCACGAACTGGAGGTCTGCTGATTGCCATATTGCACCCTTTCACGGAAACGAGCGTAATTTCCAAATCATAAGTCCGGTTAAGCCAAATGAAAGCTATACTCGAAGCTAACTCAGAGGGCTACACGTGTTACAGTGCGAAGCACGATAATTACTGTTTTCGGGCCCAAAAGAGGTCATCTGATAGGAGTTTCGGTCCATTCTTTGTTTGTGATGGGATTTCAGCCAAGTCGCTTCCTGTCTTCTGACGTTGTTCTCAATACTTGAACACATTGTTAACTAGAGATTTCATGTGTGACGGCTTTGACTAAAAAGTATGTCAACAATTATTATTTAAAAAAAATGTTTTAAATGATTTTTCCAAAATGTGTTCAAAAGAATAAATGGAGAACTCGCTTATGTCATTAGAAAATAATTTCGGTGATTTTATCCACATCATCGAAATTAAATTTCGAGTTTGTAAGTGGGGAAGACCAAAATAGTAGCTTCGCTACTTGTTGTTGATAAAATGAAATTGATTTAAGTATCTAAAGTATAATTTGATATACAAATATATATATATATATATATATATATGACTATAATAAAACCCGGAGTTGATTCATGAGTTTTGATTGTATGATATTGATAACGTACATTACCATGCATTAGAATAACTTGATTTTACATCTCGAAGAGATGTTGGATTGCTAATTACCAATGATTAAATTGAAAATTAGCTTGTCCAACTAACTTAAATAATCTGACCTTCCTAATGAGATCTAAAAAATTTAAGCTGAGTATGATCTAAACAAGTTTAAAGCGACATAATATCTAAAATGGAAAACAAATAAAAATCTTATATTATATAAGTATGAATTGTTCTGAAATGTTTAAATGAAATTTTGTTTTAAGAAATATTTCAAAGAAAGCAACTTTTTGAAAAGAAAATTTGATTTGTATAAATATTTCTTTATGAAACATAAGCGAATTCCCTGAACTATTGGTTTTGAATCTTTAAAGATTTGAGTTCAGATGATATTCGATATAGAAGAAAATGATTGTTAAGAATCATAAAATGAAATTTGAAACTAAACTGACGTTGAATATGGTAATTTCAAGAACCTTTGATTTTATAAATATTTTCATAATAAGCTCGAAAACTTATATATAAGTGATTTGTATAAGAATGAAGATACATCAGAAATATTGACTTGAAAGGCAATCGATATAAAATGATAATCTTGTATATAATGGAATTTATATAACAATGACATGTTTAAATATGGTTTGAGAAATCATATGTAAATGAAATTTTGTATTAAGTACAATATAGGCAAAGTGAAATGAAATGGTATGTATAGTATTATAAGTTTTCAAGATCAAAGACATGGGAAGTACCTTCCATTGAAAATCGTGAACCTGCTCGGTAGGGGCTTCGTTGGAGCTCCACCTGTTGGGAGTGTCCATTAAAAATTGGTTTCCTACTCGGTAGGAATACGTACTGGAATCCCACTTGGTGGGATCACTATGATTGATTATACTTATTTGATATTTTTCATAGCGTAATTCGAGGGGCGAGATGCCTACGACACTACGCCATAGTTGGACTACTGCAACGAAAATCCAAGGTGTTGCTAGCGGCAATGTTGCCATAGATATGCTGATTTTTGTCTATTGTCACACACACTTCAATGTGTTAGTATAGATATCATACTGTGTTGCAGTAGCTATAGATATATTCAGATCAAAAAAAATCAAAAAAATTATCAATCCGAGTAAAAACGATCCAATGGTCTGCGTTACCAATCCACGTCAATTTGATTTTCCTTCACCGTCTCAGCTCCTTTGTCCCCAAATTTTCATTTTCCCACTAACATAATTCAGCCTTCGTTTTTTTTTCACTTCATAAAAAATATAGCGTCTTCCTTTATCCAAATGTAGGGTTTTGCCAAATTCAACTTCACTCCACTTCATTTAGAATTTTCCCATCCGTCTTCTGTTTTTTTCCCCAAAATTTATTCCCAAATTCATTTACTTTTACCCAACGACAGCCCTAGCCCTAGATCTGCTGATAAGAGAGTTTGGCTATCGATCTTAATTTGGTCTGCAAAACATTTGTGGCTTTAAATCTACTTAGAATGGTACGATTCTGGCTATCGATCTTAATATGTAGGATTTGAGTGTCTATTTCATTCAACGACCTGTTGACTTCTTACTGTCGATATTTTGGGCCTACTGATTTCAATAACACAATTAGGTTCTTTAAATTATCTGGTATTCGTAATTCGTTTCGTTGGAAAATAGTAGAATCATTGGAAAACATTATATTGGTATACTAATTTTGACCAAAAAACTATAAAGCTCGCCACTTCTCTTTCTTTTACCAAATGTTGTGCTTGCTATATTTTGCGTTTGGAAACTGCACATACTAATAATCATGGATAGTTAGCGGTTAAAACAAACTTGATTGTTGCATTGAATGGAGTATATCAGTTGTTTGAGAAAACATCAACTTTTGAAACTGAATAGGTTTAGTTTGCTTTGCAGAATTAAGATGTTTGAAGCGATGAAAAGTTAAGATGTTTTTTGCCAATGTATCAATCATGAAGGAAAATTCGACAACAATTATTTTGAGAAGTGCACTCTATATTTTAATGAATTTACACTGTTTACACTTTAGTTAGGTAGTTATCTGTTATTCGTTTGGCTACCGCGTTATATCCCATGAGCTGTATATGTAAAGATTTTGCACAATGAATGCATTCCATATTTTTTTTTACGTTGGAGTGGTATATTGTACAGTACTTAGTCGGGTATTAAAAACTTTGGTTGTTTTAAAAAGTTGGTCATCGCACATTCATATTAATTTGGATCAGTCGGTATGTATTGATCATCATTCTTAAAAGTCAAAACTTCTCTTTATCTTCATAATGAAATATAGAATTATAGTAGAACTAAAGTTAATCCAATATCCATTTTTTGATCGGTCAAATTTGTTCCAAACTTGAACTTTTGTGTGTAGGCATCTTTTTTCTTCAAATGTGTGTACACTGTTTCGTTTTCACAATGAACTTACTGTCTCATTTAGTCCTATACATTGGAACTTGCCACTTTATTGTGATCTTCTATGGCATATGTTATAGACATTCATTATTGACCTAGTAAAATCGAAACTTTGAATAAGCATTCAGTTTCAGTGCTATGCTGTCAGTTTTTTAGTCCATTTTTGTGCTTATTTATGTGTGAGAATTCCCTCTGCCAATTTCTATAATATATAACCTAGTTTTCATACATGTAATATTGTTATCATATAGACTCAAAATATATATATTTCTGACTTGTGATCAAGAGACTCAGCTGTTATTTAAGAGAAATTTTTTCAGTAACCATCTTCTACAAGGTCTTTAAAGAGAATACTGATGTGCTAATAATATATTATTGCATCAACATTAATGAATACTTGAACAACTCAGGTAAATTAATAGTAATATCGTGAATTGATTGTTTGATCGTTTCTCTTCATGCTTCATCCTTTTATCTGTATTTACAGATTGGTACTGCTCGATGTTCTTATTGATACCAAAATAAAATTGTGAATGAAATTTCTACTTTATTTGAAATCAGATCAGAGAATCGTCCAATATCACGACATACATTTGGTAGATTACATTGGAGATGGCAAAGTGACGTTTGTGGATATTTTGTCATGGCATTCTCAACTATTGAGGTATCTAAATCTTATCCCTTTCTATATTAGACTAGTCGAATTTTCATTTATCCTTTATGCTATCTGTTTGAAAACACTACCTTCCATCGTTTTTGTAAGCATTTGCTGTTAACCCCACATACAAATGGTGTAGTGTGGTTATTGTTGAGGCGGGATGTATTATTGTTGTAGGGCAGTCTTTGTACACCATAAGAAAAACAAAAGATGAGTACCTTTATTTTTGTTGTGGAGTGTAACGTCCCAGATTTTTGAACGTTAATTACGAATATTTAAATCCGTTTTATTTTTGATTTAGCGATATTAATGGATTATATATCGAATTTATTTATCAGAAAATGGAGTTCGAATTTATAAATTAATTAAAACGAGCTTGAAATGACGCGGTAGTTCATAATATTGAATTTTGAACTTTAACTGAATATACAGGGTCCGATATAAGTCGGATTTCTGTGAAACAAGAACCGTTTGAATCTTTGTGATTATATTTTTCTAATGAAAGAGAAAAATCGAGATTTCATCATTTAAATTGTAAGATATGTCCAATTTAAATATGTAAATAGTCACTATGGAATCGTTAATAAATTACAACGAGTTAATTAATAAATATAAAGGAATTTATATATATTTGGATACCGTTTTAACCCGAAATTCTGAATATTGAGTTTTAAAAGTCTGTATCAACCGAGATTGAACCTATATAAGATTCCACTTAAGTATATATACGGGAATATAAATTTATTACCGTTAAATTTAATTGTTTAGTAATTAAATATAATTTATCGATATTATATAAGCTTTAAATTAATTGTTTGTCCAAACGATCGCCGTTTTCGGTGAACACAGTTTTATTGGAATGCGTATAATTAATTATTGCTATATTTCTAGTTTGGGGCCAAACGGAGTTGTTTTATCAATAGACAATATTTAGAGGTGAACCGATAAATTAAAATAACGTCGTTATGCAAACAGAGTCCATTTTCGATGAAAATAATTTTGTTAGGACCGGAATGACCAGACAAAGCGGTGTAATTATTTTCGTTGGGATTGAAATCAAATGTTTTACGGTGCGTGTGTTTAACGGTGGTGTAAATTAGCGGTAGAATTAATAATCGTAATAAAACAAAAACATTAAATCAAATACACTAAAAATTATGCAAGTCATCCCCCTACCGAGTCCGAGTTTGTTCACACCACTTTATGTGGTGTAAACATGACACTGGTTCCCCATTAGTGGAAATCAGGGAGGTCCATATGGATCTCCTGGTTTCCACCAATGAGATGGTGGAGTTATGTTCACACGACATAAATTGGTGCTATCAGTAACGCTCATGTCAAAACATTACACCCTATTTATGATCTCACGCAATAATTTCTGGGATGCAGCACGTCTTCTATGTACTATTACATGAATATTAAAATGGATGTTCTCCGTATAAATACCCCATCGTCCACTAAATTTCTTCCTAGATCTGAACACTCCTTCTCACTATTACTTATATTTCTTTTCTAAAAACTAAAACGAGGTCTCAGATCTAAAATAAGAAATCCATTACAGTATAATGCAAAAATGAAAACAATAAAGGAGAGAGCGGGCGCAAGAAATCACTACTGTGTGAACAGCTACCAAGTCTAGAACGCTGAGGTCTGGGGAGACGGAGTCAGGCTGCGGGCATGGCAAGATCTGCCGTGAGGCATGTGTATGCGCTTTCAGGTGACATAGATCGTCATCGTTAGGAGGTTCTAGGGTAGTCCGTAGTCGTGTGCAGGGGCTTTAAGGAGTCTATAGCGGTTTTGGGGACGAGGGGTGTCAAAACGTGAAATGGTGGAAAGTGGATGGTGCAGGGTGTGTTGGTGGTGTCATTGGATCAACGTTAGACAGGAGGTGGGCATGGCGCTGGAGAAATGACGGATTCCGGCAAGAAAAGGTAGCGAGCTATGGACAGACTGATGGGGTTCTGGTGGTACTGTGAATGGGTTTGAAGATAGAAACAACGTGGTGTAGAAGGCTTCAGAGAAGCAACGTGTAGAAAAAGAAGAAAGGAATGTCTGTTGCCTCGGAGTCTTCGCGAGAGAGAAGTTGGGTACTTGGTGAAAGGGGATGTCGGTATTCAGGAAAGGGCGAGGCAAAGGCGATGACGTGGCGGGAAGGATGGTGGTGGCGATCAATAAAGGTGGACGGGTATAGTGGAAAGCAGGGGAATGGTGTAAACTTAACACGGGTTCCCCAGTGGTGGAAATCAGGGGGCCCATATGGGTCCCCCTGGTTCCCACTAATGGTGTGGTGGAGTTATGTTCACAACACATAAAGTGGTGTGAACAAACTCACAGTATCCCCCTACCTGTAACGCTCATGTCAAAACATTACACCCTATTCATGATCTCACGCAATAATTTCTGGGATGCAACACGTCTTCTGTGTACTATTACATGAATATTAAAATGGATGTTCTCCGTATAAATACCCCATCGTCCACAAAATTTCTTCCTAGATCTGAACACTCCTTCTCACTACTACTTCTATTTCTTTTCTAGAAACTAAAACGAGGTCTCAGATCTAAAACAAGAACTCCATTACAATATAATGCAAAAATGAAAACAATAAAGGAGAGAGCGGACGTAACAAATCACTACTGTGTGAAGAGCTATCAAGTCTAGAACGTTGAGGTCCCGGGAGACGGAGTCAGGCAGCGGGCATGGCGAGATTTGCCGTGAGGCATGTGTGTGCGCTTTCAGGTGACGTAGATCGTCATCGTTAGGAGGTTCTGGGGTAGTCGTTTGCAGGGGGTCTAAGGAGTCTATAGCAGTTTTGTGGACGAGGGGTGTCAGAACGTGAAATGGTGGAAAGTGGAAGGCGTAGGGTGTGTTGGTGGTGTCATTGGATCAACGTTGGACAGGAGGTGGGCATGGTGCTGGAGAAATGACGGATTCCGGCAAGAAAAGGTAGCGAGCTAAGGACAGACTGATGGGGTTCTGTTGGTACTGTGAATGGGTTTGAAGATAGAAACAACGTGGTGTAGAAGGCTTTAGAGAAGCAACGTGTAGAAAAAGAAGAAGGGAATGTCTGTTGCCCGGGAGTCTTTGCGGGAGAGAAACTGGGTACTTGGTGAAGAGGAGATGTCGGTATTCAGGAAAGGGCGAGGCAAAGCGAATTCTTGGGTAAACTTTAAATGCATTATTAATGGAGAATAATAAAATGAAGGAACAAGTGTCTTTATCAATGAAAAGGTAAGAGAAGTTAATGGCCTTTATGTTCTTTGATCAAGGGATGTGTCTTCAGAGTCAATTGTCATGTTAGTTCGTTAAGTGGTGTGTTTGTTTGTTTTAAGAGTCATGTTAATTAATGTTGTGTCTTTTGAGAAGTCATGTAAACCACTATATATATGAGTGGTCATTTAATTGTAAGAAAAGTGAAGCACCCACGTAAGAGTGTTGTAAGGAAGTAAAAGAAAGCAAATTATAAAAAAGTGTTCTTCCTCAATCAAAATATAAAAGAGTAAACAAAATTTGTTGTGTATCCTTATCCTCCTCCATAATAATTTGTCTTCATATCAGTTTCTTCAAATTGGTATCGGAGCTAGGTTGAAACAATGGTATTTTTATTCTTCTCATCATTCGTTCTCACAAAAGAAATCTTCGAAAAGTGGAGTAGTAGAAAGAAAGAAGAGTTAATCTCCAAAGGACTATGGGAGATTGTTGAGAATGGCTACGAATGGCCAAAAGACGTTAAAAACATGACGAAGAAAGAGAGTAAAGCGTTTATAAGCTTGAGAAGGATAGATCTTCAAGATTTTATGGTGCTGAGTGAGAACGTTGATAAAGAAGCATGGTGTCATATTAATGGAGAAAAAACAATAAAAGGTTCATGGAATTTGCTGAAAGAGGTTTATGCAAAGGATTTCAAAAGAGAAGATGAAGATGATGTAGAAGAGATCGAAAGATTCAAAGCAGTGCTGACGGGAAAGAAAGTTGCTAAAGAAAAAGAAGACGAAGAGGAAGTCGAAAAAGCTAAAAAGGAGCCGATGAGAAAGAAAGCTGACAACGAAAAAGAGGACGAGATTGAGGAAGACATCAGCGAAAGTGAGAACAACTCTAAGGATGAGCATGATGCTTGCATAGTGTAACACCCCGAATTTCAATTAATACTAATGGTTAGTGATTAAAGTATAATTAATCTCAGATAAGAGAATCAGGGGAAACGGGCTGCGTCATTGCGTTCGTCTCGGAAAAATACGCGAAATAGAGTCCGAGTTTTCGAAAATCGGAGTCCGTATGAAGGAGATATGGACGAACGAAGTTAGGCAGAAAAACCGGAAACAGGCCAGAAATGCACTGGCGCACCTGTGAAGTGCGCCAGCACAAAAATACACTGGCGCACTTGGGAAGTGCGCCCGTGTCGAGCCAGTTTGGACTGGGTGCACTGTTTTGGCTGTTGGGCTGTGTTTTGGTGGCTTGTGACGATTTTTGATGTGCTGGACGGACCTGATGGCTTCTAGGGTTAATCTAAGGGCCTAAAACACTACCTAATCCTATAAATAAGACCCTAACCTAGCCCTAAATCATCATTAATCTATCATACAACTAAACTATGGCAAAATGCTAGCTCTCATGGCCTCCACTAATTTATGAAGAGGGTTGCAAGCTAATCACTCTCTAATCAACCTCTAATCCCTTCTAAGCATCTTAATCTTCTTCATTTGGAGTGCAAAATTGCTAGTAGTGAGTTTCTATCACTTTGATGATCTTTTGTTAAACTAAGTAGATGAGATATGATGAGATTTATGGTTTTGTATGTGGATTAATGAGTCTTGAATCATATGATATGATGTTAGCATTAATCTTATGTTTATGCATGTTGAGTATGTAAGTTTATGCAAGTTTAATATGATGTATGTTATGTTTGCATGATGCTAAATATGCAAGTTGTGGGCTATGTAATCATATGCATGTTATGCAAGTTCATGGTGATATGCTATGCAAGTTACATGTATGTTAATATGCAAGATATGCTATGCAAGTTACATGTTTGTTAATATGCAAGTTACATGTATGTTAATATGCAAGATATGCTATGCAAGTTACATGTTTGTTAATATGCAAGTTACATGTATGTTAATATGCAAGATATGCTATGCAAGTTACATGTTTGTTAATATGCAAGTTACATGTATGTTAATATGCAAGATATGCTATGCAAGTTACATGTTTGTTAATATGCAAGTTACATGTTTGTTAATATGCAAGTTCATGATGACACATTATGCAAGTCTATGGGTTAGTATGCAAGTATATTATGCAAGTGAATATGTAAGTTATGTGACATATTATATGCAAGTTATGTGACATGTTATACAAGATTATATGCAAGTTATGTGACATATTATGCAAGTTCATATGCAAGTTATGTGTTTGTTAATATGCAAAATGGCACTTTTGAAACATGTTCATGCATATGCAAGTTGACACCTTTTATATGTGTTATGACATGAGAACGAAATTACGTGGGAACGATGGGATAATTAAATGCATAAGTTAATAAGATTGTGTGAAATTAATATAATTATGCATAACATAAAATAAAGGAACATAGTATGGGAATTTGCCTATTAAGTTAGGTGTACCCATACTATGTGTTGGGAATTTACCTATTGAGTTAGGTCTACCCCATGGGAATTTACCTATTGAGTTAGGTCTACCCATGTTATGAAAAGCTTAATATTAATTAGGGATAATTAATTTAAATTATGAGGGTGATTAATTAGGTGTAATTAATTGACTAAGACACGAGGTTGGACTCAGTTGTAGCGTAAAACTGCCCGGACCCAACCGGCTTAACCAGTTGCTACAAATGTTAGCCCAATGTGAGAGGTCTTAGGCACAAACTAAATACGTGATTAATGTAAAGACACGAGGTTAGACTCGGTTATGACATAAGGCTGCCCGGACCCAACCGGCTTAACCAGCGGTCATAAAAGACAGTCTAATGTGAGAGGTCTTTACAAAGGTTACAATCTTAATTAATTAATTAAGAAACACTTAACCACATTAGCATGTAGAGGGACATGAGAGGTTAAGTGGGTGCCTTGGGTGGCATGAGGAAATCTAGTGGTTGCCTTGGGTGGCAATAGGAAAATACGATTAGAATACTTAACCAAAGTGGAAACATGTAATTAAACATGATTAAAGGGTTAAGTGGGATATACTAGAAAAAGGGACAAGCTTAGGTGGGTAGCTTGTGGGAGGCCCATTTCAACCAGTAACCCATACGTATCTTTGTGGGCTCGACCCATGTCGAGGACGGGACACGCATACTGGGTTTGACTGTAAGAGGCAAACGGGTTAGCGGTGGCAACGCAAGTCCAACGGGCTTCATATGCGTGAGTGGGCCCGGGCTGGTAGGTAAGCCGTTGTTGCATCGTGTAGATATAAGCCGTGCATCGTTAATTATATCGGGTTGCCACGTTGGGGAATGGTACACCCCACGGTGGGGCCAGCACGGGTATCTACGTTAGGGAGCCGATCGAATGGGGAGTAGTGCGTACACCTAGTGGATTGTAGGGCCCCGTGGCGTCTACTTGGTCACCTAGGGGTACGCAAGTACTATTAAGTTAATTTTATAAGTCCAGGGGAGGGATCAACCTTTAAGTTAGGAACGACTGGTGTGGTGCAGTTTAGTAATTTACCTTAGGAAGGGTAGATGCGTCTTTATCTTTTATCTTAGTTTAGTTGACTGCTTAGTATAGCCGTTCATCCCTATATGTTACCGTATATCAATTTATGTCTTCTCTGGTTACTTTAACGATTGTATTGTTAAAGTTATAGGACTCGCTCAGACTTATGTCTGACCCCGTTGTTTTTATCTTTTTCCCAACCCTCAGGTCCTACGGTGGATCCTAGCGGTAGTGGAGCTTGATCGGATTGCTGTTCCAGTCTTTAGGAGCTTGGATAGATGTAAAGCTCCAGTTATCCAGTTATCTTTTCTTTTGTTTTGGCTATTGTATGAGAGTGGGATTATGTACTTCTTTATTTTGATGGATATTGTACTTGACTTTTATTTTGGTTTTATGATGTAACCAGACATGTTTTACTTCCGCTGTTATGAGATGATGTTTTAAATTTCAAGTACTGTTTATATCTGTCTTGTTGTAATTTTTCTGTTCTATATTCACTAAAATACTCCACCGATGCTATGGCATTCCCTTAGTGAGTGACCATAGCGGGAGTGGGGTGTTACACGTGGTATCAGAGCTTAAGGTTACCGGAACAGATAAAATTTTTAGAAAAACTATTTTCTAAGAATATTTTTTTGAGAAAAAAAAAAGTATTTTCAAAAACATGTCTTTTAAGAGAAAAGTTTTTGAAAAAGAAAAGCATAATCCCCAATAGCCATATCTTTATCTTTCGGAATCTCCTTTTTGAATCTTTCCTCTTTCGTTTCAGCATGGCTGAAGATCTTAACATCCCGGAAGGTTTAGTTATACCACTATGGTATAGGAGGTTACAAGAGGCTAGGGCCGCGGCTGCGGGTCCAGCCAATGCTACTACACCAGAGACAACCGCTCCTCCTCCTCAGCCTAGAGTGGATAATTTTGCTAAGGTTTGCAAGGAGTTCAAGGCTATAGGAGGAAAACCTTTTCTAGGTTCAGAGACTTTCGTAGAGGCTAGAGATTGGCTTAAGGAAGTGGAAGAGTTGCTAGATATCTTTGAAGTGGAAGAGGGAAAGAAAGTCAAGTTGGCGGCTTGGTTAATGAAGGGAGAGGCCTCATTCTGGTGGGAGGTCACTAATGGAGAACGCCCTGTTGACTCTTGGGCAGATTTCAAGCAAAGGTTTGGGGCTAAGTTTCTCTCAAGGGCGGAAGAGAATCTGTTTATGGAGAAGTTCTTGAATTTGAAGCAAGGGAATCTCACGGTGAAAGAATATGTCAACAAATTCAATCAATTAGCAAGGTTTGGCATAGAGTTGGTGAATACACCGGAGAAGAAGGCTTTGAGGTTCGTTAGAGGCTTGAACGAACCATTGCAAGGAATAGCTATGACTCACATTCCTATGGGGGCCACCTTTGAGAAGCTTGTCTACATGGCACTTATGCATGAGGATGATAAGAATTCTAAGGCACCAGAGAAGAAGGGGGATCAGAAGAAACCGCAACAACAACAACAAGGCAAGGGTGGAAAAGGTAATGGTGACAAGAAGAAGAAGAAGAAGAAGTGCTTCAATTGTGGGACCCCAGGCCACCTCAGCAAGGATTGTCGCAAAAAGAAGAAGACCGGTTGCTTTCATTATGGTGAGGCAGGACATCTTGTGAAGGATTGCCCAAAGAAGGGGCAGAGGACGGGGTCTACCTCAGGAGGTCAGGTGCAAGCTCTTATGGCACCACCTCAGTCAGGGGTGCAAGTTCAGGCTCTCTCAGTTCCACCGATTCAGCAGAGAGGTAGAACTATTTCCGTTGAAAGTCTGGTTTTTCTGTTTGATCATCCAGTTCGTACTTTGTTTGACTCTGGCGCATCGCATTCTTTTATCTCATCATCGTTAGTTGAGTCACTGCACTTAGACACCAGTCTAGTTGATGATCCCTTGGTTGTTTCAAACCCAATTGGGGGCTCCATATATCTGTCTATGATATGTTTGGGTTTGAAGATTTCTATACTTAGCGTTGAGTTTAGATGTGATGCTTTTGTATTGGGCTTCACGGGCTATGGGTTGATTTTGGGCATGGACTGGTTATCCAGTAACGGTGCCGTTCTTGATTGTGAAAGGAGAGTTGTCAGGCTTATGACCCGCTTGGGTAATACTCTCGAGATCTCTTGTAATCCCATGGAATCTGTTTTGCTAAGTTATCTTGAATCGCTCGATGCTTCGGTCGAGAGTTTGCGTTCTGTCAGAGTGGTCCGGGAATATCCGGATGTGTTTGAAGAAGTGAAGGATTTGCCTCCGAAGCGGGAGATAGATTTCAGAATTTATTTGGTGGATAATGCCAAACCAGTGTCTTTGCCAGTGCGCCACATGGCTCCTCGTGAGAGAAGAGAACTTCATAAGCAAGTAGGGGAGTTGCTTGAGAAGGGGTTCATAAGGCGGAGTATATCGGAGTGGGGAGCTCCAGTAGTATTTGCCACAAAGGCGGATGGGTCCCTCAGACTTTGTGTGGATTATAGAGAACTTAATAAGCTCACAAAGAAGAATAGACACCCATTACCGAGGATAGATGATCTCTTTGATCAGTTGGTTGGCGCCTCAGTGTTTTCGCAGATGGACTTGGCTACAGGGTTTCATCAGTTGAGAGTGGCGGAGGACAGTATAGAGAAGACTGCTTTCCGGACTCCGGATGGTTTTTATGAGTGGCTTGTGATGCCATTTGGGTTGACAAACGCCCCTGCATACTTTGTTGATCTAATGAGTAGAGTGTTCAGAGAGTATCTGAATAAGTTTGTAGTGGTCTTTGTGGATGACATCTTGGTCTTTTCCAAGAGTGAAGAAGAGCATGCCTTACATCTCAGAGAAGTGTTGGAGACTCTTCGAGCACATAGTCTTAAAGCTAAATTCTCTAAATGTCATTTTTGGAGAAGAGAGGTGCGATTCTTAGGGCATGTGGTCTCTAAGGAAGGGATAGCTGTGGATCCCGCAAAGATAGTATCTATCCAGGATTGGAAAGTTCCTAGAAATGTTACCGAAGTAAGAAGTTTCTTGGGGTTGGCAGGATATTATAGGAAGTTCATCAAAGACTTCGCGAAGATATCAGCCCCATTAACCCGCTTGACGAAAAAGAATCTGGTTTTCTCATGGGATGTAGATTGTGATGATGCTTTCCGACGGTTAAAGAGAGCTTTGACCACCGCTCCAGTTTTAGTGCTTCCAGATGGGAGTAAGCCGTTTGTTGTTTATACCGATGCTTGTGGGACAGGATTAGGCGCAGTCTTGATGCAGGAGGGAAGGGTAATAGCCTATGGAGGGAGGCAATTGAGAGTGCATGAGAAGAATTACCCTACCCATGATCTAGAGTTGGCCGCGATTGTTTTCGCACTTAAGTCTTGGCGCCATTATCTTCTTGGTGAGAGATTCGAGTTGTTCACTGACCATAAATCATTGAAGTACTTATTCTCTCAGAAGGATTTAAATTTAAGACAGCAAAGGTGGATGGAGTTCTTAGCATCCTATGATTTTGAGATAGCGTATACCCCTGGCAAGGGTAACGTGGTGGCAGACGCCTTGAGTAGAAAAAGGCTATCTTTGAGTCCATTGTTCGTGGAACGGCGAAGCTTGGAGTTTCTTTCTTTGTTCGACTTCAGACCTTCTGTTGACTTTGTACCTGGTTTGTTAGCATCCTTGGAGGTTAGACCTACTCTTTTGGGACGGATTGGCGAGGCTCAGCGAGACGACCCACAGTTGGTTGAGTTGGTAGAGAAGCTTATAAGGGGGGAGTCGTCCAGCCATTTGGGTAGATACACCATAGATGATAGGGGATGGTTGCATAGAGACGGTAGACTTTGTGTACCGCAAGATGAGGGTTTGAAGAAGGCTATTTTGGATGATGCACATCGTTCAAGAATGACTATTCATCCCGGTGGAGACAAAATGTACCAAGATATGAAGAGAGTTTTCTTCTGGGCCGGTATGAAGAAAGATGTGGCCGAGTATGTGGCTAGATGCTTAGTGTGCCAACAAGTTAAAGCGGAGCAAAGGAAACCCGGTGGGTTGCTACACCCATTGGAAGTTCCGCAATGGAAGTGGGATAGTGTCTCGATGGATTTCATCGATGGGTTACCGAGATCGAGGAAGGGCAATACGGGAATTTGGGTTGTGGTGGACAGACTTACCAAGAGTGCCCATTTTATACCCGTGAAGAGTAAGAGGACCGCTCCATGGCTTGCTTCAGTCTATGTTAGAGAGATTGTTAGATTGCATGGCGTACCATCCAGCATTGTGAGTGATCGAGATCCTATCTTCACTAGTGAGTTTTGGAGAAGTTTGCAAGAGGCGGTAGGGACTCAGTTGTGTTTGAGCACCGCATATCATCCTCAGACGGACGGTCAGACCGAGAGGGTGAACCGTATCTTAGAAGATCTTTTGAGGCTTTGTATCTTGGATTTTGGAGGTACATGGGAAGAACATCTTCCTTTGGTGGAGTTCGCATACAATAACAGCTTTCAGTCCAGTATTGGTATGGCTCCTTTCGAAGCTCTTTATGGAAGGCCTTGTCGATCTCCTACATGTTGGTGGGAATCTACGGATAAGATCTTGCTTGGACCGGATATGGTTAGAGAGACTTCAGAGAAGATTGATTTGATTCGAAGAAGGATGAAGGCAGCGCAAGATAGACAGAAATCTTATGCGGATCGGAGAAGGACGGATCTTGAGTTTGAGGTTGGGGACATGGTTTTTGTCAAAGTATCTCCGTTGAGAAATGTTGTTCGCTTTGGGTCCGTTGGGAAGTTAGCACCGAGGTTTGTTGGGCCATTTCCTATTAAGGAAAGGATTGGACGGATGGCATATAGGGTGGAGTTGCCCGACAGACTTAGTGGTGTTCATGATGTATTCCATGTATCACATTTGAGGAAGTGCTTACATGAGACCGCAGAGGTGGTAGAGCCGAGCTTGCTTAGAGATGTAGAGGTAGAGCGTGATGCGACGATTCGACGAGCTCCTACTCGCATCCTTGGGTCAGAAACTAGGAAGTTGAGGAACAAAGAAGTTCAGCTAGTTAAAGTGCAATGGGGAGATGACGAAAGCAATGCTACTTGGGAGACGGAAGCGAAGATGCGTTCTTTGTATCCATTTCTTTTTGAGAGTATGTCTTTTAACTTCTCCTTTATCGCTTGTCTAGTACTTATCTTATCTTTAGTATATCCTCTCGCTAGTACCTATGACCTTTAGATAGGGTAAAACCTATGGTTGAAACATGTGTTTGAAACATGTTATGGTTGATGGATGCATGTGGATGCAATTGTTTGCTAGTGGTTGCTCGTGGATGCATATACACACACATTAGGCACTAGATCGGCTCAGTCACTTCATGTTGCATATCGCACAAATGGATGTGGTAGTTAGATTGATGGATGTATCATGGCTGTGTTATCATATGGATGATGCATTTTTTTGTATGGTTGTGCACGCATATAGGAATTGTATGTGTCAATAGGGTTTCGCATACATATTGGATGCATGGCACTATCATGGTTTGCATTAAGGAGGTCGACTGAATCAGTAGACCGCCTGATTTTGCATTAGTATACGGACATATACACACACTTTCTGCATATGTTCATACATCATTAGAAGTTTCTAAGGATAATGGTTGCTTGTGGTTGATGGTTTAGTAGATGGTTGTTTGGTTGGTAGGATACGTTCTTCTTGACTTAGAGATTTCGAGGACGAAATCCTTTAAGTAGGGGAGAATGTAACACCCCGAATTTCAATTAATACTAATGGTTAGTGATTAAAGTATAATTAATCTCAGATAAGAGAATCAGGGGAAACGGGCTGCGTCATTGCGTTCGTCTCGGAAAAATACGCGAAATAGAGTCCGAGTTTTCGAAAATCGGAGTCCGTATGAAGGAGATATGGACGAACGAAGTTAGGCAGAAAAACCGGAAACAGGCCAGAAATGCACTGGCGCACCTGTGAAGTGCGCCAGCACAAAAATACACTGGCGCACTTGGGAAGTGCGCCCGTGTCGAGCCAGTTTGGACTGGGTGCACTGTTTTGGCTGTTGGGCTGTGTTTTGGTGGCTTGTGACGATTTTTGATGTGCTGGACGGACCTGATGGCTTCTAGGGTTAATCTAAGGGCCTAAAACACTACCTAATCCTATAAATAAGACCCTAACCTAGCCCTAAATCATCATTAATCTATCATACAACTAAACTATGGCAAAATGCTAGCTCTCATGGCCTCCACTAATTTATGAAGAGGGTTGCAAGCTAATCACTCTCTAATCAACCTCTAATCCCTTCTAAGCATCTTAATCTTCTTCATTTGGAGTGCAAAATTGCTAGTAGTGAGTTTCTATCACTTTGATGATCTTTTGTTAAACTAAGTAGATGAGATATGATGAGATTTATGGTTTTGTATGTGGATTAATGAGTCTTGAATCATATGATATGATGTTAGCATTAATCTTATGTTTATGCATGTTGAGTATGTAAGTTTATGCAAGTTTAATATGATGTATGTTATGTTTGCATGATGCTAAATATGCAAGTTGTGGGCTATGTAATCATATGCATGTTATGCAAGTTCATGGTGATATGCTATGCAAGTTACATGTATGTTAATATGCAAGATATGCTATGCAAGTTACATGTTTGTTAATATGCAAGTTACATGTATGTTAATATGCAAGATATGCTATGCAAGTTACATGTTTGTTAATATGCAAGTTACATGTATGTTAATATGCAAGATATGCTATGCAAGTTACATGTTTGTTAATATGCAAGTTACATGTATGTTAATATGCAAGATATGCTATGCAAGTTACATGTTTGTTAATATGCAAGTTACATGTTTGTTAATATGCAAGTTCATGATGACACATTATGCAAGTCTATGGGTTAGTATGCAAGTATATTATGCAAGTGAATATGTAAGTTATGTGACATATTATATGCAAGTTATGTGACATGTTATACAAGATTATATGCAAGTTATGTGACATATTATGCAAGTTCATATGCAAGTTATGTGTTTGTTAATATGCAAAATGGCACTTTTGAAACATGTTCATGCATATGCAAGTTGACACCTTTTATATGTGTTATGACATGAGAACGAAATTACGTGGGAACGATGGGATAATTAAATGCATAAGTTAATAAGATTGTGTGAAATTAATATAATTATGCATAACATAAAATAAAGGAACATAGTATGGGAATTTGCCTATTAAGTTAGGTGTACCCATACTATGTGTTGGGAATTTACCTATTGAGTTAGGTCTACCCCATGGGAATTTACCTATTGAGTTAGGTCTACCCATGTTATGAAAAGCTTAATATTAATTAGGGATAATTAATTTAAATTATGAGGGTGATTAATTAGGTGTAATTAATTGACTAAGACACGAGGTTGGACTCAGTTGTAGCGTAAAACTGCCCGGACCCAACCGGCTTAACCAGTTGCTACAAATGTTAGCCCAATGTGAGAGGTCTTAGGCACAAACTAAATACGTGATTAATGTAAAGACACGAGGTTAGACTCGGTTATGACATAAGGCTGCCCGGACCCAACCGGCTTAACCAGCGGTCATAAAAGACAGTCTAATGTGAGAGGTCTTTACAAAGGTTACAATCTTAATTAATTAATTAAGAAACACTTAACCACATTAGCATGTAGAGGGACATGAGAGGTTAAGTGGGTGCCTTGGGTGGCATGAGGAAATCTAGTGGTTGCCTTGGGTGGCAATAGGAAAATACGATTAGAATACTTAACCAAAGTGGAAACATGTAATTAAACATGATTAAAGGGTTAAGTGGGATATACTAGAAAAAGGGACAAGCTTAGGTGGGTAGCTTGTGGGAGGCCCATTTCAACCAGTAACCCATACGTATCTTTGTGGGCTCGACCCATGTCGAGGACGGGACACGCATACTGGGTTTGACTGTAAGAGGCAAACGGGTTAGCGGTGGCAACGCAAGTCCAACGGGCTTCATATGCGTGAGTGGGCCCGGGCTGGTAGGTAAGCCGTTGTTGCATCGTGTAGATATAAGCCGTGCATCGTTAATTATATCGGGTTGCCACGTTGGGGAATGGTACACCCCACGGTGGGGCCAGCACGGGTATCTACGTTAGGGAGCCGATCGAATGGGGAGTAGTGCGTACACCTAGTGGATTGTAGGGCCCCGTGGCGTCTACTTGGTCACCTAGGGGTACGCAAGTACTATTAAGTTAATTTTATAAGTCCAGGGGAGGGATCAACCTTTAAGTTAGGAACGACTGGTGTGGTGCAGTTTAGTAATTTACCTTAGGAAGGGTAGATGCGTCTTTATCTTTTATCTTAGTTTAGTTGACTGCTTAGTATAGCCGTTCATCCCTATATGTTACCGTATATCAATTTATGTCTTCTCTGGTTACTTTAACGATTGTATTGTTAAAGTTATAGGACTCGCTCAGACTTATGTCTGACCCCGTTGTTTTTATCTTTTTCCCAACCCTCAGGTCCTACGGTGGATCCTAGCGGTAGTGGAGCTTGATCGGATTGCTGTTCCAGTCTTTAGGAGCTTGGATAGATGTAAAGCTCCAGTTATCCAGTTATCTTTTCTTTTGTTTTGGCTATTGTATGAGAGTGGGATTATGTACTTCTTTATTTTGATGGATATTGTACTTGACTTTTATTTTGGTTTTATGATGTAACCAGACATGTTTTACTTCCGCTGTTATGAGATGATGTTTTAAATTTCAAGTACTGTTTATATCTGTCTTGTTGTAATTTTTCTGTTCTATATTCACTAAAATACTCCACCGATGCTATGGCATTCCCTTAGTGAGTGACCATAGCGGGAGTGGGGTGTTACACATAGCAAGTGGAGAAAGTAGAAAAGAGGAATTGCAGAATGATGACGATTCAAGGAATACAAACAAGGTAGATGTAGAAGCTGGTGTAGTTGAGGAACCAGTGGAAAAATAAGCATTGACGTTGACCAAGCTAATGTAGAAGTTGGTAAGATAGAGAGAGAGGATAGAAAAAAAGAAAATGTTGTAAGTGTTGTAATCGAAAGTTGAGTTAAAAAGTAAAGTTATTTGTGTATCCAATTCCTCCTCAAAAGAAAATTCCTCTTCTAAAATTTCAAATTGATATCATAGCTTCCGTTTTAACAGGGATGACGTGGCGGTAAGG